>JBAFWW010029909.1:0-16040 GCA_036873685.1 Agapornis canus | reverse complement strand
GGGTTGGAACTGGATGAGCTTTAAGGTCCCTTCCAACCCAAACCAATCTGTGATTCTATGAAAACTTTAAGGAGAAAATTATCTCAACCGTCATGAGACAAGGTAAGTTTAACTTGCCTGTTTGGCAACAAAAACCTGCAGTCCTTGTGTCTATAGAGCTAAGAGGTGCTTTCCATGCAGGGCAGGATTCTAAGTGTCTGTGGTGTGTTACCTGTGATACCAGGGTGGTCGGATAATCCCTTTCTCTCAGAATTTATTACATCATTACCACAAATGTGTGTAATTCACACAATGACCACCTTTCAGAGCATATGATTCTTATTTGGGTCCTTATTGCCACGGATAACACATCTACAAATAAAACATCTTTGCTCACCACACTAAGGATAGTGCTGAGAGATTGTTAACAGAATTCCATTCACCTACCCAGCTCATTCGATGGAGCCAAACAGCGAGTATGTGACAGACTGCAAGGTTTTTTAAGCCCACAGGCATTTATTACATTGAAATTTGATGACATTGCAATCAACAGCAACCACCACAACAAAGGAAGTCTGCGTCTTGTCACAGGGTATAGATAATTAAATATTTTATTGCCACTTATGCTCCCTGATCACATAAAAGTAATTTAATCACAAAATGTCAGTTTCTGATTACTTTTTCCATAGCATTTCTCACAGCTTTGCAAGTTTCTCATGAGTAAATGTTGTGCCCTGCCTCTGATCTTCTAATAGTCTTGCAAAAGAAACTTATGTAGCAACAAATGACACTCTGTATTCTCATAATGTATTTAACTGATGCAAATGAGAGCCATTACTCTCTTTTTCCTATTACGTTGTCAGTCATTGAGGAACAGGAATTAAGGAATAGGAAAGCTGTTGCTTTTAAAAATAGCAAAAGGTCTTTGTAGTTGAGATTTTCTTCCAGTTCCGTTTATTTCCCTGTATGTTCTGCAGTCACTGCTGTTTTTTCTAAGGTGCTATAAATAAATTGCTCCTCCTTTCTCTTGAGGAGCCATAAATAAGTTACTGTAAAGTTACTGAGAGTATTTTAAATGTTCCACTTACAGTAGCTTTGTGAAGCAGGCCAGTGTCCTCCTGACTTCACAGATAAAGGCACCTCAGCTCTCTTGGCTCTGCATCATCACATTCTTCATCAGTGGAACTGTTCCATCATTTTTAGACTTAGAAAAAGTGAAAACCAAGAAATGAGTTTTGCCAGGTCACTCTTCGGCGCATTTGACTGACACCCAGAAATAGAGCCCTGACTTTCCTTACAGACACGATGGGCATCAGTCCACAGGATTCCTTCAGGCTCTCCCATCATGAGGACGTTGTCTCCATTCTTTGCGTTAAAGCTGAAGTCTGACTGCAGCTGGGAATCCCAGCAACACTGATAATTTGCCACCCTTTCACTGATCAATGTAGGAAAATTTGCAGCTTCAGCAGTGGAAGCGAAGCCATAACTCCTTCCTCCCAGAGAGAAAACATGTTAATTCAGCAGCCCTTCCAGGACAAGAGCAATAGGCCATGGCTCAGATAAACAAATACACATAAACACACCTACCAGCCTGTAAACTGCTCACATACAGCATTAGGAACTGGCAAAGTGTGTAAGCAAAGGACTCCTACTGTGAAGGCCACCGCAGCACCTTTGTAACAACCATAACTTCATAAAGACATCTGGTGTAGTCTAGTAAAAATAAATGTAAATCCTGAAATAAAAAGCAAAGTTAAACGCAAACCCTAGGGCTCATTATCAAGATCTGTTCTCAGTTTCCCCCAGCATTATAAAAATCAAGAATTTAATGAATTAAAAATATTTTTCCACTCACAGTAGTAAATCTCCATTTGTGATCCATATGGACATATCTATGCTCTGTCTCACAAAAACCCCTATTAAAAAGATTTTTCTACAGTTGCCTGTATACTGAATTAATGGATAGTGTGTAACTGTATTATGTAACGTATTACACAGCATATTGTATAATACAATAAAAGTATACATTACATGTTGTTATACATTTACTATTTAATACAGCTCTGTAGCAGTGCAGGTGCAGCTTCATGTCTTAGCACCTAATGGTTGAGCTGTATGGATTTCCAGCATCACAAAACTATAGGCTGTGCCTTGGCAGTTTTTAAGTCAAAGAACTTTTAAGTACTTATATTGTACTTCAGGAGCTCTGGCAGTTTTTCATTTCTACTATGTAAGTTCTGAGCTCAGATGATTTCAGTGTCCAGGTCTTATAAATCAGAGCTGAGGTCAGCACCACCAGCCATGTTCTCATCGGGGAGAGGAAGAATGCCAACATCCCATAGGTTCGCTGCAGGAAATAGCAGGAATAGACCTGCCAGGCCAGGAGGAGTGTCATCACCAGGTGAACAAGCACAACCATGATGTGTCGGGCCTGACGGATGTGAGAACAGAAGCTGTGACCCTGGCATCGCAGCAGTAGGCACCAGCACAGATAGGCCATCAATGGCAGGTTGAAAAACAGCATCTGAAAAGAAGAGCATAATAAAATACGATGAGGAAGCCAAGTGTTCTGCATAACATCCATGAGGACATAGGAAGATAAAGAATATAACTGTCCCATTCTAGGAGATGAGTACAATTCCCAGGGCTGAAATCTCAGGATACACTTCCAACACTCTGCAGCTGATAAAGCTGTTGCTGCTTGTGTCTCAGTCCAGGCCAAGCATTCCTGCCCTCTCCCTTGCTGTGGGAGGTGCTGACATGAATCTGACCTTTCTTGGAGCTGGTTCAGGGAGCTACACATGGCAAAATACTAGCACAGTAAAAATGGAAGGTCCTTATGTCAGTTTAGCCCTGTGACCCAACCCACTGTAGTGTCAGACAAGCATTAGCACTGGCATAAGGGAGGCACCATGAAGGAAGCAACACGAGCCTAGTGTGGCTTAAATGCCAAGGAACTACACACCCTCTGACCTCATGGCAGCTAGGAAAACCAGAGGGCCTGCAGGTCAGACTGCTGGGAAAACTGGGCTCGTGTGTACTTGGAGAGTGACACCTACTGATGTTCATCCAGCAAGGGCTGCCCTGGCCATTACGTTTCTTTGGCTTAAACACTGCAACCTGTGTGAGCCAAGGACAAAAAATGTGGGGTGGTAAATCTGTAGAGATGGTCTCTAATGCAGACATGCAGGGAGCCCAAAGCAACATCAAACAGAGCAAAAGGGAAGTCTGAGATAATAATGCATGGTCTCCTTCTTTTCTGCCCTTCACATTTGCAGAAAGTTAAGAGCTGTTGTAGTCAGGCATGGCCACTAATGTGTTCTATCCTTCCAAGACTCCTTTCTTTCTGAAGCTATTAAAAAAAGTAACAGGAAAAAAAGATTCTCAGAACAAAAAGCAGTTCGTCAGCTTAATTTGGATAAACACGTACCTGTAAAATCCCAACCACGAATGTCAGGCTGCCCTGTAAGAAGGAACCACCAACAAAGACCCCAAAGGAAAAGCAGGCCCCCACGTGGCCGTCTATCAGTTCACCTACAAACCATGGTCCTGAAAGAGAGGAAACCAGACACAGAGCACCATCAGAAAACACAGTATAGACATGGCATTTCCCACATGGCCCTTTGTATTCCTGAGCACCAAGTGGTCAGCTGGGGAAAATGACTTCTCTATTGCTTGTCTGCAGTAATATGCCTGATGTTTTCACCTTCAGCAAACAGCAATCCGATGAACATTCCCGATGTGAAAATACCACAGTATAGCAACGAGCTGTGGCATGCAATGAAAACACTTTCAAGTTGGTTTCATCTCTGTGACCATTTTCAACACCACAGATAACATTTTCCTTCTGAGAGAAGTGAAAAGATGAATTCTGTCAAACACTGGCCTTTCCCCAGAGTTACAGCAAGTCATAAACAATTCCAGCTTGGCTTAGCTCAGAAGTCAACATGGACAGGCTGCACTATTATTCACCCTATGCCGACTGCCAAAAAAGTAGCTATTTTAGTAATATATCAGAGGAGAAATGAGCTAAGATTGTTAGCATGAGAGCCCAGATGTCTTAAGAAACATGTCATGTGAAATGTACATTCCACATACTTATTTTACACCCAGGTACAACCAGATCTTACTCAAAGAATAAGTGAAAACCCAAATAAATTTAAAGATATTCAAATTATTAATTACTCTGAAAGTAAAGTGAGCATTTAATTCTAGGGCTCCAAATTAGACTCTTCAAGTAAACCTTTAGTCTCTTTGGACATTAACTTTTCAAGTTCCACATAGATTTTGTAACCTACATTTTCCCTATTCTCTGTGATGTTAGAAGTCTCATTTTTCATCAGCATCTGATGTGTAATTTAAAAACAGTTATTTAAATCCTCCCATACTCTAGGTTACTTACCCAGAATGGTGTATAAATTCAGAACCAGAACTGAGTAATAGAGGGTGTTTATTTTACTGAAGACATGGAGGGAATACGAGGTCAGAGTAAGTAATCCTGGCTTTTCTAAAGAGAGACAACATTTAAGAACATACACTTCATCAGGTTGCAACACACACACACATATAAAAATAGATATATTTGTCTTTGTGAAACAAATCCGCACATTATTCTTTCTATTAAATGTAAAAATAGTATTTGGTATGTCAAGAGAACAGATGCAAAAGAATGCATTTCTACTATTACTGTGATAACTGAAAGCAAGGAACTGATAAATGTAACAGTCTATGTTTAAAACAGCAGAAGCAGCTGCCATTCTAAATGAGTACACTTACTGTATGTAAATAAAACTGAATGACCACTCTATACCCAGAAAATGAAGGTAGCTAGAATGAAAAACATGGAGAAAATTGAATGAAAAGTAAATCAAACCAGTAGCTATGCAAACCCAAAAAGGCAACTCAGCATGGTCTAGATTAACTGGATTTTCTTTGATTAAATCTACTTAGTGAGATCTGATAGCAACTCAGATAAAATGAAGGCTAGGTGTTGAAATGGCAGCATTCTGACAAGTGTGTGAGCAAATAAAACACCCAAGCCAAAAGCAATATTCATTTTCCAACTGAATCAGACCATAGGCTGAGATGAAGAGAGGCTCCTAACAAAGTTAGCTTTTAGAGTTTCACCTACTACATGGCTGCCCTTCTCACACAGCATTAACTCCCAGAGGGCAAGCTTGACCTTTGGAAATCAGCTCTAACAAAGTTGTTCACTAATGTGTAAAGCATTTGTCATGGTCTACAGGGACCTGGCCATCACAGAATGCTAGCTCTTTTCATTTTTAGCTGCTGAATTCCACAAAGGCAACTGCAGTTCTGTTCTTCTTTTATGTAAGTAACAGCTGTAGTTACCTCAGGATGCTATGTGATTGTGAGTATAAAGGAAGGGACATACACTGAGATGAATAGGAAGGGAGGTGGCTTCCAGGAAAATCTCATTAGTAAGGTGTGGTTCAAACAACTGTTTAAAGGATAAACACCACAAGCTTAACAGCATTAATTTTCATTTACCAGGTTTATCACAAACTGAATTCCAAGTTAGGACAGGACTGGTCTTAACAGTATTCTGAGAAAGACCAAAGCCTGTTCATGTTGCTTGCAAAGATTAACAAGAATGATTTTGTAGAAGGAAGTGTTTCTTCACTCAGGTGACACAGAATTCTGTGTCAGCTGCAATGAAACAAGCACACATGCAGAACTAATATAAAATAAAATATTCCCATCCCTTTACATTGGATTTTTCAGTTAAAAAAATTAGAATGAAATCTTTTGACTTCAATTGAATTTCTGTTTAAACAAAGATACCTGATCAAGTTTTCAGTTTTTAAGTTACTTTATTTGATATGTAGGAGGTTTTCTGGGTCCTCCTAGAAGCAAACCAGCAGTTTCTGAGAACCCAAAGTACTAGATGCAAAATGCATATGGGATTAACAGTGCAACTACTTAGGTTTTGGGAAAAGTAGATCCTATAAAAACCAGAGACAAACATTGGTTCATACCTTTGAGTGCTGGCTTTTGGAGATACCTGAAAATAACGAGCAAGGTGATCTGAATCAGCACTATCAGTCCAAAGAGTATGCGAGCCTGAAATGACAGGTTTGACTCTAAGTAAGCCCTGGAGCAGTCACTGCCTTTGAGCACTGACAGAATGATACAAAGATTTCTAACTGAAACACATATTCAAAGCTTGGTGGTGTCACTGAACTGAAAAGTAAAAAGAAGTTTCTAAGTTACTGGGCTTGCATCTCACTGACTTGAGTTCAGCTGAACGGCTGCAAGAGATAGAGCTGAATCCTTAAAGAACAGGGTCGGTAAAACACATCCATTGAAAACGTGTAACTACACTTCCTACACAAGACACGTGCTAAGTGCTGTACTGCAAAGAACTGCAGTGCAAGACACTGTGGAGAAGATCAGTTACTGATTAATGAAACTAACAAAATAATTTTGAGCCCATTATGATACTACCTACAGTCATGTGGCCTTCCTACATTGCGCTGTAAGTGCACCTGTACTATCATGACATGCCTTCTTTGCATGTACTAACCTGTGACACTTCTGGATATGACCTGGAATTTATGGAAGTCAATGGGAATTTTGCTTTCTACTTTGCAGGAGCTACCTATAATAGCAGCAGCTGATGGGAGACTTTTCAGTCTTGCCAGTGCACATAACTGCAACAGATCACAGTGAAGTTTTTTTTTAATGTTTTCCTTTTCTATCTCCAAGGAGATTCTTTTCTTTCTCTTGCTTACACAAAATGTGCATATACCTATGTCCCAAAATGAAAGATTGTGATTAAATCCATGGGGCCAAGTGTTTGCAGGAACCCCTGCTGCACATTCATGTTTGAAGTGTGCAACTTGAGAAAGGAAACTTGAAATATTTGTGAAATTCCGAGGGAGTCATATCTGGAAAAAGCAAAGTGCATTGAAGTCTACCAGGAATTAGGAAAATAATCCTGCAGTCTCCAGGGAAACCAACCCGGAATTAAAGTTATTTTGCTGAAAGCACTTACTAGAACATAGTGATCAGTGAGAAGAATAACAGATGGCCAAAAGTCAAATCTAAGAGAGAGGGTTTCTTCCATAGCAAATATATGACTCCGTGTACTAATTCTACCTGAAGCATCCTAGAGTGAAAGGAGAGAGCAATTAGAGACCAGTAGGGCACAAGCTATCCTGTTAAAGCTGCTAATTATCCTTGCAGATTTTCTGGGAAGATCCAATTGACACATGCATGTCAGGCATACTGCTATATTAAATACTTCTACCTACAACGGATTACTTACTGTCAGTTTTGTAGTTCCAAGTAAACTGGTGACCACAAGATCATAATCTCAAAGTGCTACATATGAATAAGAACCTCTCAGAGATTCAGCAACTTGTGGAAGACAATGACTATTGGCACCACCACCACTGTTTTCTGAAAGCTCAATTCTAGATAATAGCCCATCTTAAGCTATTTTAAAAGCTTTGTTGTGCTGATTTTCTGGCATATTTGCTAGAAACTGATATTAATAAACAGTAACAGTGCTACCTTTATTCAACAGGTTGATATTCCTGCATGTGTAACACTGACAGTTGTGGTGGGTTGACTACGGCTGGATGCCACATGCCCACCAAAGCCACTCTATCACTCACCTTCTCAGCTAGACAGGGGAGAGAAAGTACCATAAAATGCTTGTGGGTCAAGATAAGGACAGAGACAGATCACTCACCAATTACCATCACAGACAAATCGGACTCAACTTGTGGCAATCATTTTAAGTTATTATCAATCCAATCAGAGTAGGATCATCAGAAATAAAAACAAATCTTAAAAGCACTTTCCCCCTACTCCTCCTTTCTTTCCAGGCTTAACTTTACACCCAGATTCTCTGCCTCCTCCCCACCCAGCAGAACTGCTGTTGCACAGTACCTTTTCCCCCTTCTTAAGTACATTGTCATAGAGGCACTACCAGCATTGCTGATGGCCTTGGCCAGTGGCCAGTCCGTCCTGGAGCTGGCTGGCATTATTGCACATAGGGAAAGCTTCTGGCATCTTCTCACAGAAGCCACTCCAAAACCTTGCCATGCAAACCAATACAATACCTTATCTTCCAGTACATAATAACAGGTTTACTTATAGTAAAGGATTCAGTGTGTTTAGTGTGATTACAGCTGAGGCAATATTTGGACAATCCAAGACACAATATACAATTAAGTAGTCATATTTTCTCTAGGTACCTAATTCAAGTTAATGCCTCATCCTCCTTGCTTTCCCAAAACTATCTGGTTACTAGCTGTAATAGTGATTTATGACTGGAGGGGAAAGGAAATTCATTTTTTAAAAATCCCACTCAGTTACCTGACAACAAGCATATATTTGCAAGCAACTGTTGCTACACAGGCCTGTATAACCCTCTTCAAATGTTACTCAGTTTTGTGCATGTTTTCATCATCATTAAAAAACCTCAAAAGACCCCAGAAAATAAACCACTTATAAAATGTAGCTTTTGCATGTAAAGCATCACAGAAATCAGTAAGAAGCTGGGAGGTGGAACACTGACAGTACAGAAAGGCCATTAGGAAGAAAACGTTTGCTTTCCTGTGAGAAGTAATACCAAGCTGGGGTCCACCAAGCAGGACAAAGCTGATTGCCCATTGCTATTGTGCAAATGTACAGAACATTAGAACACTCTGACCAAGTTCTTCAAGACCACTTGAGGGTACAAAAATACAATACAGTACTGAGAACAGAAGCATGCACTGAAACAAACTATTTTGCACCCAGTAATCTAATATCAGCTAAGCCTGATGTTCTAGGAAACAGAAGCTGTATTGGCTGTCAGCCTGTAAGAAGTAATGAAAAGAAATTCAAACAGATAACCAAAGACAGCATTCCAATCTTACAGATCCATCTCCTTAGCCTTCTGAACTAACATGAGGCTACTTCTTATTTTCCTTCATTGAGCTCAATTGTTTCTTTTTCTAAGGCAACCATAAAAGTTAATTTTGCCTGTTACCCAAATTAAGTTATTTTTGGCCAATTACTTGTTTTCCTATCATGTCTTAACTATATTTCTGATAAAAAGTAAGAATTCTTTCTTTTGTCCAGATGCTTTATATATGGCTTTGTGCTCAGCAGTGTTTTTTCATTTAATAAATCCTTTTGTTTTTGTAATCAGACAAACCTGAAAGGCAGTCTGTATCATGTATTTCGTCCCTAGTTATGTGATGCAGAAAGGTGATGGAGCAGATAAGACAACATAAAAAATTCAATACAAAGAATGCCAGCAGCTTACCTGGACAGTCACATCTATGTGATGGAACCCTTCACTGTAGTTCTGCGGGCTCCACTTCAGCACATAGAGAGGCCCAGATACCTGATGTGCATTCCCCAAATAAACTCCATCTATATAAACTTTGATGGAGGTAATGACAGAAGGAGAGAAGGCCAGAATTCTAAGGGGTGAATAAACATCAAAATAAACGGATTTGTTACAGGACTTACAGATTTGTCCTTACTTCCTGAAGAGAAGTCCCTAAAGTGTTGAACTCTTCTACTTCAGAGTTCAAAATGGTTAGAAATTAAACTGATGAAACATCTGTAAGGCTAATGGTAACATGGTAGCTCTTTCCTACAGTTAAAAAGTTTCATATTGTATTGTGCAAAAGAATAAGATAGAAAATGGGGCTGTGGAACTGACAAAAAGTGGCAGACACCTTCAGGTCTTAGCAGAAATGATCTTAGAACTCTTGCCACTGTTAAAACATTTGCTATCACAAATCCTCCTGCACACATGCAGACATATACCCAAACAATGTAGATGTCTTCAATAAAAATTGCCTCTCTAAAGGCCTTTATTCTTGGGTATATTTGTTCCCCTCCCTCTTATATTTCTTTTCCGTTTTTTCTAGTCAGAATATAACCTCTCAGTCTTCGTAACTGAATTTATGAGAAATGGAGTGGAACACAAGAAAAGTAATACAGATTTGAGATACTAGCAAATGGATATCACTTGGAAGTGATCACATCAGAGAAACAGCGATACTAATATACAGTCAATATATTGCACATACAATTTCTTTCATTTCTGGCAATACAAAAAGCATTCCAGACCATGTTTCAATCAAATGACAGCATCTGACATAGTTATGATGAATGATTCTACAGTTCATCTATTTAGTATAATTATAAAAGTGTTCAGATAAGGTTCTAAATAAGAAACTGTAAAGTAGGTAGGCTTAGTAGGACACTGCTTCCTAACTGGAAAATACAAGCTTCCTTTGCTTGTAATACACTCATAGAATTCATGCATATTAGCCTAACAGCAAATGTAAGACATTGTAAAGGGCATAGAAATTTGAAAAACAAATAAAAAAAAAAAAGGTAAAAAAGGGAAGATGGAGAGATTTAAGCCCAGTATGAGAATTGGCAGAGCCATAAGCTGTTTTAATATATAAAGGATGTAAAACTCAAATCACAAGAGACTAAGAAGTTCAATGCAAACAGAGAAAACACTTGGAAAAATACAGACAAAATCTCCAAATCAATGGGGGCACCATGACCACGTAAGATAAATAACACAAATTATGTGTTAATCTAACTCTACCAGTGTTGGTTACATAAATAAATTCTATTGACTTCGGGGGAAATAACTGTATAAATAAAATGAACATGAACTTGCTCCATATAATCTTTTATCACAGATATGATACAACTGAGCTCTCAGGAACAATCTTCCAGAGGAAAGTGAAATCTGAGAACAATGGACATATGCATTTTAAAAAAAGGGTTTATGTATATGCATATATAGATGTGCATTATAACCAAAAATGACTCTCATAACATAGTTAGATATTGTAAAATCAGGAGATTACAGGGTACCTGATATGAGTGGAATAAAGAATTTTGTCTAGTGGTTCATGAGCAGGACTGCTGTAAAGGAAGGATTTGGGATTGGTGATGAGGACTACAGGCCATTCTTCAAAGGTAAGATCTGCAAAGCTCAGGAGGTCATGATCAAATGCAAGGATCCGGTACCTATAATGAAAGGAAAAAATTTTGTTAATACAAGCTACTGCATGCCCAGCTGATTCTCATGCTTCCCAAGGTCCAAACCAGAACTTATTTCTTTTACTTTTCATTTACTCTCTTCTGTAGCTGATCCTATCTTAACCAGCTCTCCTGTACTAACCGTACAGCTGGTTACCTCTGATCAGCTTCATTTTTTATATATCACTCAAGCATTACTCAAAATTCCAAATGTCAACATCAATTGAATTTTGCACAAGAATCAGCTAAACGCACATTATAGAATTCAAATAAAATGTACATTACTACAGTGTCTGGCTGCATACTCTAGTTATAGACATAGACCTCAGTGTGCTCTCTTTCTGTAGGCATACAAGTATATTTATTGAGATTACTGAAGGATAAAAGCTAATAAACAATCTAATACACTACTATACAATTCATGTAGCATCAGACACTTTTTGATACACTGCTAAGGTAGTATTCCTAGGCAGACTGTTTTTGTCTCTAAAATTCTAACAGCTGGTGCATAACATGGATATTTTGAAGTAGCGGTGCTGAATTTTATTACAATTTGTTTGTCTATTTGAATACTACGTACATCCCGAATGGACATTCTCTTTAATTTTTAAATATCAAGAATTAATCTAAAAATTACTCTACTCAGTTTATTAGCAGACTGTTGGTATAGAGGAAAAAAAATCCCTAAGTCATACATAGAGAAATTTTTCAAACACATCAATAGTAATAACAAGTCAGGCAGATCTAATGCTTCTTGCAAGTTCTCCAAACAGCATAAAAGGGAATCACAGCATAACCAGTAGGCTCCATATGCCAGTTTGCTCACTTAGGGTTTACTTACCTCCTATTATCCATCCAGTCTCCCAGTTCAAGTTCCAGAGTGCCGCCACGGTGCTGACTATGCAAGACTGGCATCAGCCCACCCAGTGTATGGAGATGTCCACATAAATAGGCTGTGGCAGAACTAAAAAAAGAACATAAGAATTGTGATTATTTGGATAAGAAGAAAATACCACTGCAAAAAACCTGAAAAGTGACAGACAAGGATGTGAAGAGGGGCAAGAAATGTACTTCAGACTGAAAACATACACGAATAAAAGAAAGCTCTTACCTCATCAATGCTCGTATTCCTGGGGCTGGGGAGATGATTGTTGAGGTGGGAAAATGGCCAAACCAGACAGTATGATTGCTGTGCAGACTTTGTGTTGCCATTAAAGATAGTTCTTTCATTTGATTCTGAAACCGGCAGGTGTTTGAAAGACAATCAAACAAAGCTGTTTAACATTCAGGCTACTTGGAAAGAACAGTAAAAAGAAAGCAGAAGGACACTAATGAACAGAAGGACACTAATGAAGAACATACCCTCAGTTACTCCTGGGACCTGGGCATGACCAAAATGTATTACAAGCCTATCCCTAAAACCCAGTGCCGGAAAAAGAAAGCAAAACCAAGACACTGAACACCTTCCTTGCAAGTGAACATAGGAAAAGTACAATATAAAGAAGGATTTTGTAAATTATATTTCCATCTGTTCTGCTGTTTATTTATACAGTCAAAGACAACACACTTGAGTTGACTTTACAAACATCTTTACTTTATAATTATCACCGATATTATCTCTTAAGTTGTTAGACAGCCTTTATAGGCATGACAGACCACAAACTGTGCACCATGTACTTCAGTCATTTAACTGGATGAATTATGCCACTGAATCTTGAAAATATTACTTAGCCATTGCTGTTAAAGTTAAGCAAAACTAACACTTTACACAGCAGGTAAAATTCCTCTCCTTAACTTGTCTGACTTTCAATATTAAATAAGCCACTCACTGTCCAGAGAAAATCCCAGTACTAAAAGCATCTCAAAGTCTAACAGAATAGGCAGGAAAACTAAAACCAGAAAAGAATTTAAATCCACTGTTCCACCATTGTGCAGATAATTTTTTAGGGCAACGCAGAGAACAACCAACATATTCTTTTCCCTCCTCCCTGAAAAGAAACACTGAAGGGCACAAACAAAGCAAACAGAAATAACGGTATATTCAAAAAGAATGAATCCAGAATACCATTCTGGGTTAATGTAATGGGCTTACCAAGTGAAATGATTCTTCATTTGCCTTTATGAATTTGGGCTTTAAGAATATTTTTATCTAAGCTATGCAATCAAATCACCAACACAAATCTTATTTTTCAAATTCCTGGCAGAGGTTTAATTCTTACAGGTATCTACCTTCAGATTTGTGCAAAAATCTGCAAATGATGCTCTCTGGACTCCTGCTGCAGGTAAAAAGCAAGCAAATCCTTGATTTATTGCAGCCAAGGAGCTCTAGACTCAACAGCATTTCTTAGCTTCTTGAGAGTTTGTCTGCAAATCTACTGCACCCACTATGGATTACAGTAAACAGGGAGAACTGTACTCGACACTCCTACATCACCTTTTACCTAAGCATCACCAAGCACTTTACAAACACTTCATTAGATGTCCAGCCTTCTTTAGACAAGATTAGAGGGAGAACTCTTTACTTTTCCCTGAGGTCTTTATCATAGGCAAAACATGACATCGCTTTACCAGAACCAGCACTTCAGAAGAGTATTTCAAGAACAAAATCATATCAATAAACTACACAGAAAAAAAATAAAAGGGAAGAAAAATATTATCTAAGATGCTGTGTGGTTGAAACACTGGGATTAATGCTATTCTCAAAACAACACCATGTCAATTTTTTGAGTGTGGGACCTCACTTTCATAAATGCCACATTTCTTTATAGCATTATCTTTCAAATTATTCCACTAAGAAGTGCAACTCTAATCTGTAATATTAGCAACAACAACAAAAAAAGCATCTAACAAAGCAAAAAGGAGATGAGAAACGAGAAAGTTTTGATTTTGTTTTAAGCTTTACAGCATATAAAGAAATTCTCACACAAGCCTAGCTAAATGCTAAGAAACTACTGACAGTTTAATTTAAATGTTTAATTTGACATTTTTGTACTGAGTTATTTAAGAGAGAAAACTCAGATACTTCATATGTTAAGCAACAGACTCATTTTTCTAAATAAATATCCCAAATGCCTAATAACTTAAAAACATAAAGACTCTTTTAGATGAGCACAAATCTTCCAGACAATTCTTCTTTATAAAAATACCCAAACAACCCCCCAAACAAGCCACTATAGAAGTAAACCAGCAGCAAAATGGAACTCCAAGACTCATAAAATACCGTGTTTAAAATCCCGAAGAAATTATAGGGTCTCTTAGGGCCTGGGCTTAGTGTGGCATCCACACAGATGAATGAATAGTTCCCAAAAGGGGTGGTGTGGATGTAATGGAAAGAGCCATCTTTATGCCAGGCAGAGTATTTCCTGCCAAAATAAAATGGAAATATTACTGTTAGCAAAGCTTGTAGCATTGACAAAAATGACCTGTGTAGTATGAATGTAGAATTTCTTGCATTAAATCTAGTTTCACCTTGTTACTGCAGTAAAGGCTCTTCGAAAACATCAATGGCATTGAGATTCTGTACTTCAAAGATGCATCACACATGTCATATAAGACAAGCAGCAGGTTAGTACACAAACATTTAAAAAAGTGTTAGCATATATACGCTTTCCCTGAGCTACGTGGTACGTCTTTATGGATAAAGGATAGGGCAGCAGCATAAACGATGCAAAACAAATAGGCAACATGAAGGGACAGCAAGATCTTATACAACTCTTACTTAAAGGAGACCTGCAAAGGAAAACAAGTTATTGTCTTGTGTTTATTGCTGGCATCTGAAATAGTTTTTCAAAAAGAATTTTCCTTGTTTACCTAGAAATATCAGGGACATCAAGCCTTGTCTCCAATGCTCCTGCCCATGGCAGGGGGTTGAAACTAGATGATCTTAAGGTCCTTTATAGCCCTAATCGCCCTGATTCTATGATTTCTTATGTTACTCTGATGTAGAGTAATCAGCTGTTGGCTAATGAAATACGATCTTGAACCAAAGAAATATTGAACCTTTCCAGTTGTTTTCCAGAAGATCACAACCAGAAACACTACACCACACCAAATCTTATACATAGCAAAAGGTGCCGCATTTCCTCTTGCTTATTGCTATTTTTCATTTCTTGACATAGCAAATCTTACTAGTTCTCCTGACACTTGTGGAATGTCATCAGAATTACACAGAGTAGGAGAAGAGAGCAAAAAGTGTTGTCGCTCTTTTGCATGTTACCTGATGTTAACTACGCTCTTGAATCTTAATCTTGAAATACTCTTAGAGAGATCTGTAAACAGGGAAGGACACACAAGACATGCCAACTAATTTCAACTTTTTCCCCTCCATGGTTTTATGCTAATATTTGCTATGATAAATACATGCAATAATGAATATATTCGTTGTTTTCTCTTTTTCCATTGACAACACATATTTTCATTTTTTTAACTTCTAAACGGGAAGTGCTTTCAATACTTTATGCTAGAGGGGAATTGCACATATCCTCCATTGGCAAAGGCAGATAATGTTACAAGAAATGCTATCTATTAAATTGCTCAATTAAAATTTAAATTCTGTAACTAAAATAATTGTAAGTAAAGCTGAGATTAACTATAATTTGTTGGAAGGGGGGAAGTTTGGGTTTTTTTGGTCTTGGGGCCTTTGGGGTGATGTGGTTGTTTGGTTTCTTTTTATCTCCCTGCCTGATACGTGAAAGCTAAAACATCCCTGAGTTCAGATGATGATTATAGTTTGAACACAGCCATTCAGAAAGCAGTTCATATCACTGTTCCTCCACCAGTCAGAATATATGGTGAAATTGCCAGAAAGGTTGTCCTGAAGCCAATATGTTAAAAACAAGTTTCAGATATAAATCAGTACTCCCAACACCATCTTTATGGTAAAGTTATTATTATGAACTTCAATAAGAAAACTGGAAGCTCAGGGTCATAACCTAAAAATTCTGTCTTTCCATGACAGTGGTCACTGGTAGTCTTCCTCACTGTGTTTACTGAATGACCTCAGTGCTTGTGCACACTTGCAG
>JBAFWW010029905.1:0-11151 GCA_036873685.1 Agapornis canus | reverse complement strand
TCTTTTGATTCTCCCCTGACCCCTCTGGAAGCAGGGGAGGGTGAGAAGGGGGGGTGGTTGAGTGAGTGAATGAGCTGTCTGGCTGGGTTTAAACCACGACACTGCAGTAGAAAGTATGTCTCGTGAGAGACTGCAGGGATAAGCAGCATGTTCATACTTTGAATCCTTATTGAAAAAACCCAACAGATCCCACTATCACAGGACCTTCAGCCACTTCACAGGAGGGGGACATGTCAAGATGCATAATTAAATGGGGTTTTGTTTTAATACTTCATAGCATGAGTAAAGCATATTTATTACAAGTCTTTCTGGTGCAGCTCTGTCAGTACCAGAAATCACCTTCTACTGTAAATGCGGTGGCTTCCTGTTTAGTTTTTGTTGTTGCTGTTGGTTTTTTCCTGGCTGTATATATGGATATATATTTCTACATATAGATATGATTTCTGCATACAGACTATAAAATACATATATATACGTATGTATAAAAATTATTTGGTGCTCCGTGCTAATGACCCTTGCTGTAGGGTCCTTTCTTTTTTGGGGCTTTTAGAGCAGCTGTGCTTGCAGACTGCAAGGCTGTTACCTAGTCCTTATGAGGAAATGAGTACTGCTGTTAAGAAGGTTCTCCCCTCCCTCTGCTCCCCCTGCCCATCCCAAACAGCTGCAGGCTTGAGGGAAAATGGAAGGAGAAACCTCTTTCCCTGCCACTGTCTTCAGCTGTGCTCTGACAGTAGCACTGAGACTTTGAAAAGGAAGTTGGTTTGTTTTCTGATTTGGGATGTTGTGGAGTCAAATTCCACCCAGGTTTCCTCTTGGGAAAATGCTGATTTCTTACAGCATATGAAACACTGTGTTTCTCCTTTCATCCAGAAACTGTATGAGAAACCTCCACATCTCTGGCACTGAAATCTGAGGTCTGCTCCTGCTGCAAGAGAGCAGACATGGCGCTGCTTTTAGAAGATTTTAATGTATAGCCTTGAAGTTTATTTTATTCAGACACAGAAGAGGAAGTGATGATTGATTGCACAGAAAATGTAGAAACACAAAATGTATGGCTAGGAAGCCTGTAATGCCACTGGGGCTTAGCTCCAGATGATCTGGCCAGCGAAGAAAAGCAGAAGTGGAAAATGAAAGTAAAAAATGAAGAGATTTGGTTTACTTGGGGTAGGAAACATGGGCTCAGAACTTTAAAGCAGTAGTTACTTAAAAATTAAATAGGAAGCGGAAATGTCAGCCTTGTCTCAAACATCAGAAGTATATTCCAGGCAAAGGGTATCGTCAAGCAAATCTCATTGCTGCCAGAAATGTTGCATAACTTCTCAACCCAGGACACAAAGTAAACTGTTTCAGAGTTTCTGGACCTAGTTGAAAGCATCAGGGGCCAGACTCTTTGATATTTTTTAGAGCAGTTCTCAGTGCTGTAGTTACATTATTTGGGCCTGGTGAATGATCTGAATTTTGATAGTTACAATTATTAATTTTAATATTTCACAGAAAATAGGTTTATATGATGAATTTAAAGGGAAAAATCTACTCTTGAACAGATTACAAAGCTCTTCTGTTAAAAATATCCCCTATTTCTGAAGAGGATCAATGGACTACAGATATCACAGTTCACACATTTCAATGCTTTTTCTGAATAATAAAAAAATCTCAGTTTATTACTTTCCTTGTAGCTAGCTCAGATACAGTGTGATGGCATTCCAGTGCCATGCTGGCACTCTTCACCGCATCAGCAGGTACTGGTATGCCTCTGCAGGGGACATGATGATAGTTTATTTTGGCTGGTGCTTATATATGTTTTCCTAGACTCCACAGAAAGTACTGCACCTTAGAACTAATTTCAGAGTTTGTCTGATGATGATGGTGATGATCTCAGACTACATTTACATGGCACCTCTGTGCATCCCACTTCATGGATAATTCATTAAAATAAAGTAGGTTAAGCCACCAACTGACCAAACAGGCTCCTACTTCATCACACAACCTAATAAGAAACTTCTCTGTGTTGTAGTCCCTGGCATTCTTTCCAAGTCAGCTCCAGACTCATTTAATTAGAGAAGAGAAGCTGATGTGGTGACTGGTGCTTGGGGGGGAGGAGAGGTGTTACTGGAGGGAGAAGGGCAGAGAGAAAGAAGTTTGGTGGGTTTTTGTGTCTGGTGGTTGTGTTGTGGTCGGTGTGGTTTATTTTTTTTTTAAGACTCCTCGCTTTTCTTAGCACTTCATCCAGTTATCTTGGTCCCCAGGGTTTCCTGAGCCTTTTCTGGTTGTCTCCAGTGACAGAAAGAGAAAAATGGGCTCAACTCTGGAATTCTAGCTCCCCCAAAGCAAAGGTGTGTAGAGCAAGGAAATGAAAAGTCTTACAAGAGATGAGGGATCGTGCTGAGCTCCTCCTGCTTATCTACAGCTTAACCATCAGAACCATTCTAAATCAGGCATTTCTAGTTTAAACAGAGACTGTGCAGCTGCTGTGTTCATCTCTGCAGTGGGTAGGTCAGGGCCAGTAGGTGGGTTCACTCCAGGTAGCTCAGACTTTATTTGACAAAACATCTCCTTGCTGTTACTCAAATTGAGCCTTACCTAGCATGAATATAACGGCTTCTCAGCCTGCCTGCCACTGAGCAGTAAAGGCAGTGCTGTGGCATCTTTTATTGTGGTTTAAGTGTGCACAGGCTCCCTTATATGTAGGAGGGCAGCAGGCAGAGTTTCTGCTGAAATGTGTTTTAAGTTGAATGTCTCCCATGCATTGTCTCTGTGGCTGTATTTCCCAAAGCACACATACTTATTTTTCTTAAATCATGTTTTTATTATTAAAAAAAAAAATATTCTTTCTGAATAAGCTGCTATGACTACTAAGTACTATGCTTTGTTCAGGCTACAGCTTCAAAGCAGCGACACTGATTCAAAGATACAGCTTTAAAATCAGCAGCATGTCAGGCAGGGCAGCTGGCACAGATGCTTTTGTGTGTCAGTGTGTGCCTTTTGTTTTGTTGCTCTAGAAAGCCCTAAGTAAGGAAAAACCAGGTGCACACCTGCATAGCTTCCTACATCATGATGGGGACTGCTTTTGTTATGAAAATGGAGCACCTTCAAACGGAGTAAGATCTATCACCTTGAGAAAGAGAAGTGGGCTTCTGTTAGCTTAATGTCAAAAGGTGTTTGTGCATAAATTAAAATGTGTGCAGTAAAAACCATCACACGTTTCTCAAAGGCATGGCCTTTTTCCTCTGAATTCAACAACTATGCTTATGTTAAAAGAAAAATAGTTACCAACTTTGTACTGAAGTTGTAATTATGTCTGCAAGCTAGCATTCTCGCTATAGCATTTTCTGACAGCGACATTCTCACCCTGTTGACATTGGCGCACTTGACCCCAGCAGCCTGAATTTCAACCAGAGGCCTGAAAAATATGGGAACAAATAGGTAAGTAAAGATAAATAAACATTAAAATATTGCCAGGGGTGGGTTGCTACCATACTGTTTGGGTGAGCTTATTGACTGCTGGCCAAGTCTGTCTACACAGCCCCTGCTTCAGCTGGCATAGCAGTCTGCCTACCCTATATTGAACACTTACCTATAAAGCAACTCATATTTTTCCCTAAATTGGGCCTGTGTCTAGATATGACTCATTCTGTTTTCAACTGTGTTTGGGTTAGCATTCAGACGAAGCCCGTATGAGCTCTGTATTTAATTATTTTTATCTAAAAATCTCTTCAACTCCCAGGAGAAAAATTAAGGCAAAAATATGTATCTATGTATATTTTTTTCCTCAATACCTATGTGATAGTTCAGGTAATGTTAATAATAAGAAAAAGTGTGTGGGAACAGCTGTAGTCTTTAAAACTTTCATATTAATTTATAAGTTGACCAGCAGTATAGTCATGATTATTGCCTATTCTCATAGGCATATTCTCATGTTTGCTGTGTTCATCCCAGCTAGCATATTGCTCACTTGCTGCCTCAGTGGCATGGGATAGAGACTCAAAAGAACAAAACTGAGAAAACCTGTGGGGCAAGATAAAACCAATATAAAAAATGAGGGGAAGAGGTGAGGGGGCATGTGTGTGAAGTGATGTAAAGGCAGCCACACATCACCTCCCATGAACAGAGCAATGTACAGTCAGCCTCCAAATAGTGGCTACTGTGGAAAGACCATATCCTCACTTTTATTGCTGAGCCTGGCATTATGTGGCATGCAGCATCCCTTTGGTCAACTGTCCTACAGTATCCCTAGGTTGCTGTCCTGGCTGTCCTGCCTTCCAGCCTCTTGCCCACCTCAGTCTGTTTCCTGAGGGAGCAGAGTGAGGAAAAGATAAAGCCTTGACACCCTACAAGCACTGTTCAGCAACATTGGTGTGTTATCAACACAGTTATAGTGACAAGCCCTCAACGTATGGGCTGCGATGAAGCAACGAAAGCCATCCCAGTGAGACCCAGCATACAATATTATTTAATTTAAACCAATATTTCCTCTTTTTCTTTATCTTTTTCTAGTCTTTTGCCAGTGCAGCTATTTGCTGTCTTCTTTCCCACCATTCTGTGCAAAGAGCTCGCCTCTTCCCGTATTACATCTTCTCGAAGATTTTCTAATATTGCTGCCTTCTGCAAAAGACTTCTGCAGCCTCACACGCGTATGTGCGCAGGCAGGGACGGGAAGTGGCGAGTCATATAAGTGTACTTTGAACTATGTAGGCTAACCAACAACTCGCATCCATGTTGCAGCTTAACATTTGCTTGAAGAAAACCAAGTGTAGTATATCAGAAAACTTCACTGCTGTGCTGTCCCAGATTTACTGTGATGAACAAAGAACAGGTCAACTTTGCAGCGTAGAGGAGCTGAACCTGTACTGTAATTATGTGCTGCTGCTTTGTATGCAGCTCAAGGTCATTTAAACTATTTGCTGACCTTTGACAAAATCTTAATTTTCTACTCAGTCATTTCATTGTGTTTCATTCCAGCTCTGAGCAACTGGATAAGAATAAAAGGGATAAGAATAAAATGAATAAGAATTTCCTTTTTTTTTTTTTTCTTTTCCTATTGAAAATATTGGCACTCCAATAGGAAGAAGGAAAATTGGTTGTGGGTTGTTCTGTTCTGTGTGGGCCTTTTTTTCTTTAATTTTTCATAAAGCAAGTGAGTATTTAGAAAGGTAAGTCACAAAACCTAGGGTGGAAAAACATATGAATACTGACTGTTTTTAAGAGCAGAGTAGACATTGCCTTAGCTAAGCTAGTGCCTGACATTATTCCTGGTACAATTATGATGGCGAAGGGGGTGTTTTTCTCCTTATTTTATAAGGCCTCTTTTGAATTAGTGCTCCTAAAATGAGAAATGTGTATATATATTTGTGCTATTGCATGTGCATTTAAGCAAGCAGGATTTTGTGCACTGAGATTTCAAATCTCTATTTCTTCACTTTCCAATGCCTTCTAGGATTTTTGGTTTAATTATATATATAAAAAAAATTAACCTCCCTTCATAAAAAAAATCAGGACATTGACTAATTTTAGCCTGCTCACCATCTTACCTCATGTCTCCAGTATTTCTGTTTCTCTCGCTCCTCATGTGGCTCTGAGAAGCAAGTTTGCATGTCAGGCAGTTCCTCATCTTCAAGGGGAAAAGACTTGTCAAGCCCCCATGCATTAAACACACTTCTTTTTAAGCAAGTCTGTCAGTAACTCATAGGGGCTTGAGTTTTGCTTTGCAAAAAGTAATTCTTTTTGCATTGGAAACAAATTCTTTGTTTCTATAAAACACAGGATCTCTGTGTTTTATGGAAAACATTTGTCCCTCTTATGGGCTTGGAAATAGGGTTGAAATTCAGCATTAGTTTTGCTTTTCTGTCAAAGACTTCACTTGCAAGTAATTTCAGATCTTGGCTAAACTAAGCACAATTATTGCACTTTAAATGTGTCCCGACTTCTGGTGTCAGACTTCTTTACAAGCTGGGTGATTTATGTTGCTGCATGCAGAGTGTGAAAGAACACCAGCACATCTGCATGCAGCATGCTTCACGTTCTACCATGCAGAATATTGCTCTTTTATCCAGCACATCCAGGAGATGTACCCAAGGCCTTCCTGATAGGTTTTATGTGTATTTTGAGGGCAGCCACTGCAAAAATTACCTCAGGTTATCTTCTGTAAACCAGCACTGGTGAATATTCTGGGCAATGGCATGATGTGTCAGCAACCAGTGTTCCTAATGCACTACTGTAATTTTTTAAAGTATTACTTTATGCATTCAGTAGTCCTTAAAATGCAAAGATTATGGCAGAACTATGAAGAAAAAGCATGGGGACCACAATCAGAGAGTTAGAGCTAGGTAATGTATACAGAAAAACAGCACTGTGCGCGGCTGGCCTTGTACATGGAAGGAAGCCATCACCAGTAAAGGCAAGTAAAGCCTGGGGTGCAGCAGAGAGCCCCCTTCTCCTTGTGCTACTTGTGCCTGTTGCTTGGCTGCCTGCTAGTTGGGCCCTGAGCTGTGGGGCTAATCCAACTGATGGGGAGGAAGATGTGAGGTGAGGGAGATAGATGTGAGGTTATGAGCCTGGTTTGAGGTAGGGGGATTGGGAACGGGAGGACAAAGCCGGCGGGAGCCAGATGCAGAGAAATGAGGCCCTTCACAATGTCTTCCCAGGGGAAGGGTGAGACTCGGCTCTAAACCTTGCTTTTGGCTCTGTGTTGTTTGAGATTGTCCTTAGTGTGGGGTGGAAAACAACAGGAGTGGTGAGCAGATATAGGTCAATGATGACGTGTGTCATTGTCCTGGAAGTGTAGAAGACTGAAAAGGCATATTTCTGACAGGAACTGTGCTTTTAATGGTGGATCGTGTAGCAGGCCCATGATGGAAGAGCCCCTCCATGTCTCCCTCAGCTGCTGTGTGAAGACATTGGGCCTGTGTTTCTGTGGTTATTTGACAGAAGTTTTGGGGTCAAACTTTGTCTGGGAGATGCAAAGAGCAATGAGGAACTAAGTATTGTACAGCAGGAATGTTTTGGGAGTGCCTTGTCTACCCACAGGAGCTATTTTCTGGCCCTGTGGAGAGCCATGGGATTTTTGGTTTCATGCAGCATTTCAAAGTGGAATTTCTGACTATGCAAATTCTGTGCTGTCCTGAAGTCATCACAAGAACAGGACAAGTGACTTATTTTTTTAAATAGATTTATTCTTAATATAAAATGGATCTTCATCAACATGCAGTTATTGTTAATATGTAAAGTCTTCTCTAGGAAACACATGGTCAGACAGGAGCTGCTGGAAATAACAATATAGACAAATTATTATCAATTTGGTTATTCTGAGCAGCTCCCCAATTTATCTTTGAAATAAATACCTGGAAAGATTTCTTTTCCTAGAGAAATAAATGGAATTAGACGACTATGAAAGCATCAAAGTGCCTCTATATTTCTGTCTGAGGATATTGTGAATATTTGCATTGCTCTTTTTTTGACGCTATGGGTAACAGCAGAAGCAGCATGGATTAAACCTTCTCTTGCAGAGCATGGCACAGGCTGTAATAGAAGCCTCTCAAAAGGAAAAAAAAAACAACACATTTCTTTGAAAAACCTCAGAAGACACATTAAAAAAAGGAGCCTCATGCTTATGGTAAGGTAACCCTTGATAAAAGGCTACACAATATTAGCTCCCCAAACCCTCTTGAAATTAAATTAAATCCATTGAATTTCTTTAGTAAAGACCTAGCAAGTAATAGCTTTTATCCTGTCAGCGTGCCCTACTGGATCTTCTCCTTCCAAACCACCTGAGATCCTCCTCTTAATAGCAGAGGTGATTGTAGATATGTGTCCTAGAATTCAGAGTATTACAGCAGTTCAGCTGTCCATTTCACTTCTCTCCCTTTTCTAGGTAGGGGTGAGCTCCTTATGCCAAAGTACTGAGAATCTCAGAAATTCCTTTTCTACCTCTTTCTGACCACTTGACTCCTCCTTGCCTTCAGAACAAAAATGACATTAGCTTTATGAAATAACATGTGATAGTAAGGAGAGCAGTGCCTGTGTTTTGTTGGTGCCAGCAGCTCTCTCAGTGCTGGCTGTCCAAAGCCTCGTGTTCAGTATGATTTCAGACAGGCTTCTGCATATATAGCACTGTCAGCCCATTCACTTACTCACTCACTCACTCATGCAGCTGTGTCTTTATCAATCCCACCTGGGAAGGTGAGGGATCAAAATGGTGATGAAAAGACAAGGCTTTCTACCTGTGAGCTTAAGTGAAGTGTGATGGGAAGCACTCACCTGTCTGCATCAAATAACTGTGTTGTTACAACATCAAGCTTTTTGCATGTTGTGCAAACTGACTCTAATAGCAACAGGTTGATATATTTTTCATAATGTGTATACCATATCCTGTATGCTCCAGAAAAAAACAGAAATATATTTTATTATGCTGGGGACTATTTTGAAGAATTACAAGAAGGGATTCTACAGGTACATTGCAAATAAAAGACAGACCAGGAACAACTTAGGCTCCCTCCGGAAGCAAGGTCCTTTCCAACCCTAACTATTCTATGATTCTATTGCATCTATGCAAGTATTAATGTTAAAATACATGCTAGAGTTAAGGGTAGCCATTGTGCTTTAAAAAACAGAGCAATGGAAGATCGCTATCTAAAAGTCAAATACAAAGTATGATGAGTTAAGTGAACTAGGTTTTCTGTATAATCAATTCTAGAGAGACGCTGCTTTAGTATCTGAAACGTAATATGAAAATATCAAGTGAAATCCAAGGCCAGGTTGGATGGCACTTTGAGCAACTTAGTCTAGTGGAAGGTGTCCCTGCCAGTGGCAGGAGGCTGAAACTAGATGAGTTTTAAGATCCCTTCCAACACAAACCATTCTATAATTCTATGATCATTGGCCTTAAAATCTAGATGGGAACAGCTGTCATTCTTTCACAGACGGAGAGCAAAATCCCAACTGCAAGTGAAAAGGGAGATGAGTTTAGGGTCCCTAGTAGTAATGATTTAGAAGAAAAATATTAGGGATGGTGGGATAAAGATTTAAGAACCATTTGTGGGAAGTTGGTTGAATCCTGAATAGCATTTTAATAAATTTTTATATTTAGTAAATATACATTCCTCAGTATGAGAACATAAAATACTTACCAAATGTTAGCTGATGATCATACAAAGTCAAATAGAGATTGCTAAATGAAATGAACAATTTTCGGTTATTGAGAATGTTTTTTAAAGTATTGTAAACAAAATATGATTTTTTTTTTTAAGATATGGAGTAACAACTCAGTATGATTCCTAAGGTCAGAGGAATATAGACATAGGAAATCAACCATCAAAGACCAGATTTAGTTCATTATTCCTGAATCAGAAACTTGCCTGTTGATAAGTCTACTAGAATGGACAGCAGGTGCTCCTGCTCTGCTTGAGTCTCTAGACAAGTCAAAAGGGGGTAAAATTGCAGATCTTTGCATCCTGAAGGGATTGGTTTTGTTCGGTTTAGTAACAAAACAGCATCCATCAAGAAAAGATTAAAAGCCTGTTTACATTTTTTACATGTACCCATTAGCAATTATGGGTTATTTAAATCTGTGATGTTATCATTTAGCATTATCAAGACTCTTCTGTATGGAATCTGCAGCTTAGTTTGGGTCTATATACTATAATTTAGAATAGCTTCATAAAAATGCATATGCTCTAATTCCAAGAAGAGCACTCTAAAATACTTTAATTATGTCATGGATCAGTGGGCCTGTCTTTTTAATCTTAGGCATGTAAAGAAAAGACAAAATCTGAAAGAGATGGATTAATTAGACCATGGCTTTATTAATGTCTTCCATTTGAGAACTGCAAGGGAACGTTACAGCCAATCAAGCTGTCATTGTTTCCTTAATAATTTCCAGGTGTTTGGAAGATTGTCAGTGTTCCCTACAGACTATAGCTGTTTTCTAGCTTGCTGCTTTATGTCCACCATCTTCTATCTCTCAGTAAATACTCTGAGGCTTTGGAAAAATGGCATTTCCTCACTGTATTAACCCCTTAGAGCTTTAGTCCATTCCTTTCTTCATGGGTAGATGGCAACCTTTAAGTTTGCTTATGTTTCCAAAAGTTCCAGTAGCCCAACACAGCATGTTGATGCACCCCTACCAAAATATGCGCCAGTAAATCAACCTTGGTAGCTCTCAACCCTCCTTTTGCTCTTTTTTCCTGTGTGATATCTACAGTCACTTCCACTAGCATAAATAAGGTATTGCTTTTGTAGCACATAGATCAGAAGATATCTTTTTCACCCATGATAAATTCAGTCAATGATTTTCATAGCAAATGGTGGATAAAATCTGTCAGCTTTTTATATGTTCACATGAAGTTTATCTGTGTCTATGGGGCCTTTTTGTAAAGTGCATGGAATTAAGTTCATGGTTTGTAGTTTAAATGCTATGCATTTTTCAATTATTTTTCAGTGTGTTCTGAGCCCATCATGTTGGGTTTGGCATTTGACTGATATAAGAGAAGACGGGTTTGATGAGCAAGTAGAAAATTGGTAGGTTTATGTCTGGTTAGGGTTTTGCCAGCTCATAGAAAACAAGCTTCTAGGGAGAAATGCCTGCCAGAGTTGGCACAGTGAAGGCAGCAGGAGTGTGTGTGTGTTGGGTGAATGAAACACAACTATTGCTTCTCCAACTTAGTCATGCATCATAAGGAAATTGGTCAAAGAGAGTAACTTCTAAACAGGAATTCTTTCCTTAAGTAAAAAATGAAGTGATTGTATCTTTGTTTTTCAGGCTACAGTAAATTGTTTATTAGTCCTAAAGAAGGCATGGTTGAAAGTATTTCTTTTGCTTTTGTCACTACTGTTAAGCATCATGTAATGTTTTTTATCTGAAAAGAGCTGACAATGAGATTCAGAGACTTGATTGTCTTGATTTCCAGTGTGAAGACATTGCACAGTTTAAGTCTTGTTGCAGCATTGTTGTGGTACCAGCCTTAGTTGCATGCTTCTGAAGTTGGTTGATATCTGGAAGAAGAAGAGGTTTCACAGAATCACAGAGGCTGGGAGGGACCTCTGGGAAGGCACCTCTCTGTTTTAGAGCTCTGCTTTCCATTTAATGTTTTGACCAGGTTAAAATAGAATCATAGAATAGTTAGGGTTGGAAAGGACCTCAAGATCATCTAATTCCAA
>JBAFWW010029904.1:0-10106 GCA_036873685.1 Agapornis canus | reverse complement strand
ATGAGGATGGGCTGTGGGACCTAATTCCTACCTCCACCCCCCCCCCCCTTGCCCCCAAACTGCACTGAAGCCCCCCACCCCAAAGCATTTCAATGCCTTGCTCTGCCTTTGCCCAGAGTTCTGTGAATAAAAGCATTCAGCATGAATTAAAGCAAACCAAAATCAATGAGGAACAATGAAGCGGGGTCAGGTGAAGCTGGGCCCTTTCCCTGCTCATCATGAAACCAAAGTCAGCACTTCCCAACTGTTACGAGAAAACCCCATCCCATTAATGCTTTCTAACCTGGCACGAGCCCCCAGTGCACTTAATGGTGCATTATTTCCTCTGTCCCCTGCCGCTGCTTGGGCTGAGGATGGAGAAAGGCCAAACCTCCATTGGAGATCAATGCAGCTCGTGTCTTGCTGCTAGGAGAAGTGTTACCCTGAGCTCCATGTGGCACATGGATACATTAAAAGGATGCTGTGGATATGCTGGTTTGGGTGGTTTTAACACTGTTAACTTCCACAAGGAATTAAGACTTAACAGTCAACAGGCTGCTCCTGCTCCATTTGCAGCTGAGATCCAACAGAGCTCCCCAAACAAGACCAAAACTTCCTCTGAAACACATTGTTATGGAAAAAATCCTGAATTTTAGAAGCCATGGATTAATTAACCCTAAACCATCCCATTCCCTTTTCTTTTCCTACCTTTGGATTCTAAACAACCCACTGAAGAGCACTTAAACCAAAACCAGGGAATCAGGAGCCATCTGCCCATGGGAATAAACATGCCTGTGTTGCAGACAAGAGCTTCTCCAAGCTTGCTGACCTTAATCCTGCTCTTTTCAGTTCATTTTCCCCCCCAGAAATGAATATTCACAACCCATTTCCCTACCAGACAGATACTGTTATGATGATGATGTTAACATAATCCATCCTCTTTATGGCCAGATGTGCTCTGTGGTCCAAGGCTGGGAGCATCACCAGGACAGTGGTACCTGGCTATTCCAGGCAGCAAAACCTCAGGAGGGATTTTTGGCTATATCTCATGGCCAGGCCAAAGTGAGTCCCAATGCAATAAGTTTCAAGCTTTGTGTGCATCTCCCAACCACCACGGACCTGTTTTCTATAGCCCATCCTAACCCTAAAGGATCGAAAACCTCCCGATCCCCTTTAGGTCTCTGCAGCCACACATACCCTCCAAAACAGGGTGCTTAAAAGCCCCAGCTTGCCATGAGCAACCCATATCATTATTAACTGCCTTCTGTGGTGTTCCCCCCATTAGATATTGGGGCACCTCAACATAAAGCACAACCAGTTTATACAGAAGGGAGTTTTGCTTCCCTGGAGTGACACAAACTTGGAAGGCAGATCCATCCTTTCCCCTGCACAGCTGAACCTGGTTTTATTTCCTATCCATCAACACACAGAGCATCTATTTCACAGCATAACCGATCTGGAGCTGCAGTTACCGACTGCATCCTCTCCTCTCCCAAAGCCAAGAGATTTCCAAACCACCCCCAAACCTTCCCGATCCCATTGATATTCCTTGGATAAACCAAGTGGTTTCCCAGCCACCCCGCTGGCCGCCGGCATTGCCTCCCTTTGCCCATACCCGCCGGGAGGGCTGATGTGGGGTGAACCCCAATGCCAGCTGCGGTATTCCCTGGGCAAGGCGGATGGATGCCGGCCGAGCCGTGCAGCGCGGGGCCGCGCAGAAGCCAGCTCCTCCCTCTCGCTATTTATTCCTCCCCGTAGCTGAGGCTGAATCACCCCGAACCGAGCAAGCAACGGGCTCGCAACCGGTGAGTGCCGGGGAAAAGGGGGCTTTGGGTGGGATAGATCCGGAGGGGAGGGAGGTTTTAAGCCCGCAGGGAATGGGGGCTGCCTCCTCTCCCTGCCATCGCTGCCTAAAACCAGGCATTTCCAGCTCTGAAGGCAGCGTCCTCTTTAACAGATGGGGCAATGCTGGGGCTTGTTTACTCGGGGCTTATTCCAAGCTGACGCTGGTGAAACCTCGCTTCTTGCTGCCGTTCCCAGAGCTATCCAGAGGGGTTTGTTCTTTCCTGTGGCTCCCACTTGCCCAGGACCATGCCCCCCCTCCATTATAAGGGGGTTCAATAACAAAAGGAGACGGGCATTTTGAAAGCCTAGAAATGTGCCACCCTGCATCCCCCTTCCCCATAGCCCCAGCCCTCATTTCTCACCCCCCATAAACCCGGAGCTTCTCAGGAGGGTCTGGATGCCCCCGTTCCCGAGCATCCCCCGTGCTCCCCCCTCTCCTCGGGCACCTTAACAAGGTTATTTCCGCTGTTATTTTGGTACCAGGGTGTTGGTTTTCCTCTGCCAACCCCAAGCCTCTTCCTTGCCAGCCCTGCGCACGTAATTGCTGCTTGCGATCGCTCCTCGCATCCTCCATTTTCCGCTTCCCTCTCTTGCCCTGAAGGAGCTCGGCGCTTCCTCTGGTTCTCCGAGGCATAAATCGCTCCCGTATAAACCACCGGGATCGATTTCTCATTGCACAGAGGGGAAAACTGGGGAGGAAAGGTAAAAAGAGATGGGGAAAACCGCCCTGCGAAGCCATCTGATAATAGAATGCCATAGTAATACAATGGTCACACTGTAAATACCGAGCTCTGAGCCCGAGGAAGGAGCTCCCTGGTACCCCATCACGCACAGGGGGTTTGTATAAGCGACCACATGTAGCCAGGGCAAAGCTCAGTGCAGTAGTTAGCAGTGCAAACCCAAATGAGCCTATGCCTAGTTCATCAGGGCTTATCTCTATAAAGACAATTAGAGGAACAGGTCGGTGCTGCCAGGCTTGGAATACCATCCAGGCCTTTGCCATAACCTGTTTTCATCCAGAGGTTGATTTTTTTCCCCCTTACTCACTGTGGGGATTCAAACCAACAGCAAAAAAGGCCAATTTGCTGCTTTTCCTCCCCCCATTCCCTATTTTTTTGGCGAGTGCCCAAAAAGCCTTCAGCCATCCCAGTTTTTGCCATGTCTTTTGGCATCCTGGCTCCCAATGGGTGGTTGCTGTAAGGAGATAGGATCAGAAAACCTGCTTGGAAGTGGGTGGGGTTTGCACCCAAACCTCCCATGAGCAGACAGCAGGAGCCTGGCTTTCCTCCCCATCACAAGGGATGATGCTCTTTTAATGAAGGCTCTTGCTAAAAACCCAAAAAAAAATAAGGGCCCCCATATAAAAGTTTCCTAAAAAAAAAAAAAATTTTTTTTTTTGGGGGGGGGGGGGGTAGGAGAGAAAAAGCATCTTTATCTAAAAGCAATAATTTGCTTTTTAGGGACCATAAAACCATAGCGAAGGTGCAACGGAAGAGCTTCTGGCTTAAGCAGGGGCTTATTCTGCCTGTTTATGCTGTTAAGGGCAGTATCTCACAAGAGACCATCCTCTCTTACCCGCATTAAACTCATCTCTGTGTTGAGTGGTGACTCTCCAAGAAGCTGGTCCATTAGTTACTGCAAAAAACCCCACTCAGGACCCAACCCCTAATTGTCTTGTGCTGTAACATGAGCCAGAAAGCGCATCCGAAGCATCCAAGGATGCTGCAAAATGCCAACGCACACTTTGCTGGGAATGCTTTGCTCTCTGTGCCCAGCATCCTGGCATGCACAGGAGGGTTTGTAAGTGGCTGCTCAGCCCCAGGCAGGACACAAAACCCCTTTGCTATCGCTGGACACACATATTAAGCGTGAGGGTAACAGTAAGTCAATGCTCCTTGGTGTGGTGGGGAGGAATCTGAAGGGAATTTGCAGCTTGGGAGATATTTTCCAAAGGTACTTCCAAAGGATTTGCAGACCTGGTGCGAGTGATACAGGCAGGATTATCCACAGGGAGAGAAACGACTCATTGAAACTGGACTGCATCCTTGTCAGCCCACCAGTTAACATAGGAGATGCCTGGCATGCCCGTGGGATGCCGGCAGCAAAACGCTGAGTAAGCATGTATTCATAAACACATTGAACTCAAAACCTGCTGTTCTTTGGTTAAGGTCTGTTACACATAAACAGGCGGAATGTCATTCTTTAGGGAACAGAAGAACAACCCTGCAAGGCAAAGCTGGGGGCTGCCTTCCTTGTGGTGCCCTAAAGCTGGATGGTTGGGGTGAATCTCTTCATAAACAACAGAAATCTCAGTTATCCAATGGGATAGAGGAGGATTGAAGTTTAGGATTTAATAAGTGGATTTTTTACCTCTCAACCAAGTGAAGCAGTTCTCCTAAAAGCTTTTCTTCCACTACTTTAAAGCTGTCATTACTAGGAGAGGATGTGTTGGGAGGTTGGGGATACATATATATATATATATATATATATATATACACACACTTATGTGTGTGTGAATGCTCCATCTCTGGCAGTGTTCAAGGCCATGCTGGACAGGGCTTGGAGCAACCTGCTCTAGTTTGAGGTGTCCCTACCTGTGGCAGGGGGTTGGACCTGGATGATCTGAGGGTCCTTTCCAACCCAAACCATTCTGTGATTATATAGAATACCTTATATAATATATATTATATAAAAATATATATTTATAATATTATATATTATATGTAATATATAGAAAGTATTGTTTATATATTTTATATATGTAATATTTTACTATATATATGTATATATAAACCCGAAGGTGGTTGGGGATGATAACTACACATTTAAATCCAAAGCTCTTTATCCTGCAGCTGGATTAAAGGGGACAATTTGGGTTATATATGAAGCACAAGCAAGGGAGCCTCAAGCCTGTGATGCTCACAGCAGGGCCTCCGCCTCCTGCCCGTAACGCTGCCTGTCCTTGTGTCCACAGCCATGGCCAGGCTCCTCATCACCTCCTACCTGGTGTTCCTGCTCCTCGGCTCCTGGACCGACGTTGCCTTCTCCAAGAAGGGCAAAACGAAACCCAGTGGTGGTGGTTGGGGCACGGGGAGCCATCGCCAGCCCAGCTACCCCCGGCAGCCCAGCTACCCCCACAACCCGGGCTACCCCCACAACCCAGGCTACCCCCACAACCCGGGCTACCCCCCCCACAACCCCGGCTACCCCCATAACCAGGGCTGGGGCCAGGGTTACAACCCATCGAGCGGAGGAAGCTACTACAACCAAAAGCCATGGAAACCCCCCAAATCCAAGACCAACCTCAAGCATGTGGCCGGGGCGGCGGCAGCGGGTGCTGTGGTGGGAGGGCTGGGGGGCTATGCCATGGGACGGGTCATGTCGGGGATGCACTATCGCTTCGATAGCCCCGATGAGTACCGGTGGTGGAACGAGAACTCGGCGCGTTACCCCAACCAGGTTTACTACCGGGATTACAGCAGCCCCGTGTCTCAGGATGTCTTTGTCGCCGACTGCTTTAACATCACGGTGACCGAATACAACATCGGACCCGCTGCCAAGAAGAACGCCTCGGAGGCTGGGGCAGCGACCAACCAAACAGAAGCGGAGCTGGAGACCAAGGTGGTGACCAAGGTGATCCGGGAGATGTGCATCCAGCAGTACCGCGAGTACCGCCTGGCTTCCGGCATCCGGCTGCATCTCGCTGATGCCTCCCTCGCCGCCCTCCTCCTCCTCACCCTCTTCGTCCTGCACTGATGCAGCCCGCAGCTTCAAAATGGCACCCATGTCCCTGTGGGGACCCCCGAACTCCCCTATTCTTGCTTAAGGTCATCTTTGGTGAAGAGCCCTTGGGGCACACGGGCACCAACGCTCCCCATCACCTCCGGGTTAGGCAACTGGATGAAGCTTTCCTTCTCCACCCTGGTGTGGCAGGACAATGGATGCCCAAAGAAGAAGCCTTCACCACCTCCTCCTCCTCAGGGCCATCCTGAGAGGGACTGGGCAGAGAGGAGCTCACCCGGTCCTTGGCGTCTCTGCAAGGGTGCTTCCATAGATCCTCTTTGCTAACAAGCAGGGTTTTATCTAATCCCCTTAATCCCACTGCCACTGAGACCCCTTTCCCTGAGGCACCCATCCATACCCCCCAATGGGTTTAGGAGGGTCAGCTATGGGGTTTCCAAGCAACAAGCTGCCAGGTTGCAGTTCCCACCTTTTAATCCCAAACCCCGCCATTCCTTCTGTACATACGGACCTGCCCGCTCTGCACCTTGCATGCTGCAAATACCCCTGCAGCAACACACAGAAATACAGTGAGTTTTGGTTGTTTTCCTCCACAGCAAGGCAGAAACCCTTGGCCAGGTTTTGGTTGACCCCCTCCAGCACCGCTTTGCTTTTGGTTGAGCCTCACTGTCTTTCTTAGCCTGTCTAAAGGCAAAAAGTGCTGCTGAATGTCCCCCAGAAGCCTCAAAGTGGGAACGCTTGCTGTGGTCCAGCCCAAGATGAAGCTATTGTGGATGTGCTATAGGTTACAAGTCGCACTCGCACTTCGGTACCTTGACCTAAAGGATGTTATAATACAGCAAAAAGGATGTTTAGGGGGGTTAAGCACATAGCAAGAGACATAAATCACACGTCTACAGCAAACAGCATCGGGAAAACCAAGCCTGGGATGGGAAATACTTAACCCCCCCCACCCCATTTTGCAAGTAATTTGTGGGTAAAATTCCTGCTTTTGGTGTTTAGGTCAAAGCTGGGTTGTGTAGAACCTGCTGCATCCGTGAAGTTGCGCTTGTCAAACCCATCACCCTGAGTTCTATTGAGCATCTCTCGTGTATTTCTCTGCAAGGCACTGAATGATGCCGTCCTAACTCATTTTTCACCTTGGTGTGAGCTAAATGGATCGATATCTATCTAAAAACAGAGAGGGAAGGAATCGTTGGGGTAGATTGCAGAAGAGCAGGGCTTTGGGGTGAACGCGGACTTTGTGACACGCGGATGTTGTGTAAACCCATCCCGGTGCATGTCTGAACCGTGCTCTTCTGATACTTTTCTAAGCGTTCCATGTCTGGTACAAATTAAAATGGATAAAGCCAAGACACACATCAGCCTCCTTCATGCATCCAGCTCCCGGCCCTCCCCACGGACAGAAGCAGCTTTTTTCACCCTGCTTCTGGGCACTTTTGTTCCCTTTCAGCACCAAATTTGGCCTAAATCCTGCAACTTCAGTTAACTTTCTCCTCCCCTGCTCCTACTAATGCCATCGCTACCATCCAACAAGTGGTTTCCACTAAAGCCAATGCACTGGTTGGGGCCAGGAGCTTCTTCTCCCCATGGAAAGCCAACCCCCATTTATTCCTTGTATTTACCCCATCTATTTTGTGTCTAATAAAGGAGTTTTTACATTTGCTGTTTCATGGCATTAAGCCCAACCTACTTCATGTCAAGCCCCAAGCCCTACTTAACACTGCCACAATTCCCTATCTATCTCCTTGGTACTTAAACCAGCATCGTTATTAGATTACTATCTATGTGCATTAGGCTATAGGTTAAAAATTAGAATTAAAAGGAGTTTAGACCCTTCAGCTTTAATTTTAAGCTCAAGCCTAAATCTTAGACCTGCTTGGTTTGAGCCTATGCAGGATGTGATTTACTGTCCCTGAGGATGCTGAAGAAGTGGGTCTTTAAGCAGTAGTACAGGTAATCCCCAAATGTGATTCCTTTACATACTTTTGGCCAAAAAACAAGGGGAAAGGGATATTCAGCACTAAATAGGTTGTTCTTCCTGTGTGCAAGTGGCTCGCTTGCTAAGAGGAAACCCTAAGAGGTCCATAACAGAGAGCTAGAGCTCTCATACATCATAAAATCCCAGACTGGTTTGGATTGAAAGGCATTTTAAAGCTCATCCAGTTCTAACCCCCAGCCCCTTCCTGGCCCTGGAAACACTCAAGCAGGACACAGTCCATGTCCTCATGTCCTTTAAGGGTGGTTGGATCCAATAACCCTGGAGCCCTCTTGTCCTCTAAGAGCGATGTGTTGTGCTAGAGAAATTAATTGCCCTGTACTAATTAACTAAACACTCCAAAGCCTGCCCTGCCCTCAGGCTGCAGAAGGTGGGAAGTGCTTCTGATTTACCAGGCTGCTATTAAATACACCCCAAAGCACAGATGCAATAACATTTTGGGGTTGGTTTTTATACCCTCCTCCAAATCGCGCATCCCAGGGTGCTTGGCATCCTTCATCCCTACAAATGAGCATTCCCCATGCAGGCAGAGCAAGAAAATACGGTTTCCTCACTGGAAAAACACTGAAGAAAGGGGAATTTTGGTGTCCAGCTGGAGAGTTTGCAGCGAGATGGAGGAGAAATCGTGTTATTGGAGGCTTAACATGCAAAGCAAGTGCTTAAAACCTCATCCAGGCTGGATTTCATCCCTGCGTCTGATCCCGTGTCGGGGATTAGAGGAGATGCATCACTGAGCAAACAGCACCACCTCCCGTCTGAGCCCAGCCCTGTGTTGTACACCAGCGGGAGGGAATAAACAAGGGAAGTTGGGATTGTAATGTGGGAAGTGTGGGATCATCCCTGTGGTGTTTCTGAGCTTGGGCTGCCCATCAGGGCTATGAGTGGAGGATGCTGGTGGTGGGGCTCGGACATTAAAGCATAACCTGAGCAGGTCTGGATGCAAAATACATGCTGGGAAAAGGCAGACAGGAGTCTATGCCAGGTTCACTGCTGCTTTTAAACCCGGACATTAAAATAACCCGTGAGCCCATTATGGGAAGAGTTGGATTTGTCCAACCTAAAAGCTGTCCCTAAGCCGGCAGAGAGATCACAGCTACTTGGACAGCCATAAGAGCATCAGCCTCGGTGAATCCTGTGCTCACCTGCATCCCAAATGCTGTTAAATCCCTCAGGAGCCAAACAACTTCCATAACTATAGCAAAGTGTTGTATAAGAGCTCAGAAAATGAACATACGTCAGCCAGGGCTCCTTTCACTCCTTGGTAGATACAAGACCTGGCTCATCTGCTCTCCTGGGGAGGGGAAGCAGGGGTTGGAATTGGTCCTTTCCAACCCAAACCATGCCATGATAAGGATATTCATCACCCTCAAACCCCTCTAATGCCAAGGGGAGACATCCCACTCACAGACATCCAGGCTCTAAAGGTGAATGTCTTACCTGTTGATGAATGCAGCTGCCCACAGGTCTTTGGGGGGGATCCCTAATACTGTGCTTGGCACTGGTTTATTTCCTTTGCTTACAGCAATGGTTTAGCTGCCGCGGCTAAACCAGCTCTTAGGAAAGGTTTAAGCACCCAAGACAGGGACTAGAGAAGCAAATGCAGATGCTGGATGTAAAAGCAACCGCCACAGCTCCTTTTGAGCTCTGCCCAGGGAGGATTTGCATCCTCCCTGCCAAACACAAAGCACCTGAGGGAGGGTCTGCCCCACAGCTGGGTGTGTTTTGGGCAGGGGATGCTAAAGATTAGGTCATTTGATCATATCAAAGCCAGAGAGATGGGATGAGGTAAGGGGAGGGAGATGGGATGGGATGACTGCTCTCAAGCATCATGCTCATCCCTCCCTGCAAGCATCCCTCAAAGATGCAGCTCGTCCTCATTTTGCTCCTGGTGGTAAACCCGATGGATTTGGTTAAAACAGGAGAGGATGCCTCAAGGCCAAACTTTATTGCAAGGCAGACAGGTCCATTTTCAAGCCCCACATCACTCCCCTGCACTGAGTCCCAGCACTCTTTCGGGGGGAAAGGACGAGGTTTTGGTGAAACCATGCAGTGAGAGACTAGAACCAAGCACTGGCAGGGCTGATGCAGCATCTCTCCAGCCGCAAACATCCACACATTCCTGAAGGGTTGGACTGCTCATGGACATCCTCTTCTAGACGGGGGTTTGCAGGATCCAGGTGGCCGCACCGGCACGGGGATGCACGTCCAGCTCCAGGAGGGTCCCATCACGCCGAAGAGGGGGAACCAAGGAGCATCTCTTCCACATCCCCAAGCCGCATCCAATCTCCCAAGGCAGCCATTCCGTGTGGACCCCCGGCGGGCTCAGCCTGCAGAGGGGTCACCGCTGCCCGTGCTCAGCGCTGCAGCCCGTGGCTCACGAAGCAAGCCGCGGGTGCCAGCAGCAAGCCGGGGCCGATGCCCCCACGCCGGTCCCCATGGGCTCTATTGGGGGCTCCCCTCTTCACACCCATCTCCGGCCACCCCGGAGCATGAAACCCGCTGGCGGCCGCGGGCTGCCGCGCTGCGGGGATGCCGTGACCCA
>JBAFWW010029902.1:0-32925 GCA_036873685.1 Agapornis canus | reverse complement strand
TTGGGTCAGGTGTCCTGTCTCTGCTTCCTCCCAGCCTCCCCTCCTCCTTGGCAGAACATGAGACTCACGAACTCCTTGGTCAGAGTAAACATTACTTAGTGACAACTAAAAACATCGCTGTTACCAGCTCTGTTCCCAGGCCGAAAGTCAAAACACAGAACTGTATCAGCAACTAAGGAGAAAAAATTAACTGCTATTGCTAAACCCAGCACAGCTGACTACAAGTATCTCCCCTTACTTACTGTTCAGTGTTAGCAATGGGGCATTGCCACACAGGACTTACTATCCAGCTATAACAGTTACAGCTTACTTACTACCCTTATACTCTGCACTATATAAGCCTGTACATGTAATATCCTGTGGAAGTGCTTCTTTTTTCAGGCAGTGTTGTATTGCTGAATACAGTCTCATTGCTGTTAGCTCAGGAGACGGTACAAGCTAATTAATTCAGCACTATAATTAATTGAGTCACTGTGCCAGATGTCAAATACTTTTTTAGATCTTTCAAGTTTCTTGTCTTGAAGTACATTAAGAATATACATCTCAGAGTAGTGGAAGGTTGGGTACCTTGAACAAAAATGATTCAATTGCTGTTGGAAATTGCGATAGAAATAGTGGCTGTTGACTTCATCAGCCATGCTGCAGCACTGTCAGGAGATGTGGTAGACCAAGGTTCGTATCAGGATTGCAAAATAGTAGAACTCTAATGGTGCACTTGGAATAGATCAATGACTAATAAAGATCTTAATTCTTTTCATCTAGGAGTTAGCCAAAGCTCATGAATTACAGAGTGATCAAAGCCCCTTATGAAACAATGCCCTCCATCACATTACTGTTACTTTTGATGAAACAATCTGCATGTAGCCAGCAGAAATTTTAAAAGCATTGTTTTTAACAAGAAGTCAGTCACGGGTCATAAGACTTGTCTAGGCATTCAGTTACTATTTCAATCTGAACTTAAGAACTCCTTACATAATTATTAAATATTTGTAGTTATCTATTTAGATATGTTTATTATATTTAGAGTGGTAGATCTCCTACTTATATACTTTTAATGATCTCTTCCAGTAATTTTGCCAAGCTGGCAAAATTCTCGTGCTCAGTTGCGTGTAGAATTTGTATCCATGTGCACAACTCTGCTTAGAGCTTACTGCCTTTTATTTCCTTGCATTTCTTCCACTCGGCTGTTCCATAATAGTTGATATTCCCAAGAAAATGAAAAGTAGAGTAGTTTTTTTCAAGCCTCAGAAGTGTGCTTCTAAAATAGGAGCTCGTTCTCATGTTTTACAGTAAAAAGAGATCACCTGCATGTTTTCAGATCTCTCTGATTTGTAATGTAATCTTGCAGTTTTGACAAACAGCCATATGAAGAGTTTTGCACAATACTGCTTTCTATCTACAGTTGATGGGAACTCAGCTCTACAAGGAAGGCAACACAATTTAATCACTAGTTTTACTAGGAATCACAGAAAATTCAGTACAGGGATATATTTCTAAACGTGAATGAAACTCCTACCTTGTGATGCCTATCTCTTAACAGGAAAGTGGATTTGCGCAAATGTCAAGTCTAATGTGAACAGGCAGGTGAGAAGAGCAGAAGACCTTTCTAGGCTGGTCGTGCAAACCACTGAAAAAGTATCTGCTCCGTGTAAGCAGTTGTAAATTTGAGGCACTATCAGTCTATGCAAGATAAAGCTATTTGCTTGCCTGGCTGTAAGTATTTTCCCTGTTTGAGGGGAAAACTTGGTGGGAATGAGGCACTTGGAGACAAAAGCAGCACACAACCATGTAGCCCACGATGGACGTTGAACAGTGACTCATGCCATCGCTCTGGTCATCATGTGCAGGCATTCTGAAAGGCCTTTTCACTTCGCTGCCACCATCTAGTTTTGGTGTTAATCTGTGTCCATGGCAGGGTTTGTGAAGGAAAATAATAAGCAGCTGGATTCTGCCCCCTGTTCTCGTTGTCTTGTTGCAGGGAGGAGTGCGCAGTGCAGGTCTGCCTCAGCCTGATAAGGAAAGAGGATTCAGTGTGGCTGTGAAGGGAATCTGCAGGAGAAAAGTGTGCAGGGTTGTGCCGGGCAAGGAGTGCGATACAGCAGAGACTCTTTAATGGGATCTGGGAGGTTCAGCGCCAAAGTGACTCTTGTGGAAGATCATAGAATCATAGAATAGTTAGGGTTGGAAGGGACCTTAAGATCATCTAGGCATGAAACTGGCTGGGTAGTGTGTGAGGGACTGAGGAGCAAAGGCTCAAAATGCAGTTAAGTTACTCACTAATTGGTGGCTGGTCACTTCATGTCAAAACCTCCTATCTGTAGTATGCAGTAACTTTTAATCTCCATAGTTGTAGTGTGAGGGTTTTCTGGGCACTTTGGTTGGAGTTGCTGTATGGCAACCAGACAGCTACTAGACAGCTGGTAGTCTGTCTCTAGTCAGGCTTTAGTCAGGCTTCAGTCTATGTCTGTCTTGTTCAAACATGGAATGGGATAAGGCAGTTTCTTTATTATCTTTAATTATTTACGTGTAAATGGGGAATTTGGCTTTTATTTGCACAGAGCCAATTTTATATTTAATTACCAAAAATAGTGTCTTGAGTAACACACATTGATTCTAATCTTTGTTATACTGCATTTATATCTTTGAGTACCTCAGGTGACTACAAAAGAATTTCTCAGTTTTTACTGCTATTACAGTCAGTTTCTTCATGTTTGAATCTAGTTTAAAAGAGCACTTCTTTCTGTTCCAAACACAAGCAGATGTTAATGCAACAACACTTCTGGACAGCGCATTGTGTCACATAGCAAGTGTTAGGGTTGGCCACTTCATATAAACTGAAACATTAAAAAAATGGAGATATATAGACATGATGTGAACATCCATGGGGCCATCCACAGGGGTCCTGGAGAACAGAGCACCTCACATTGCCTCACCTCTTACGAAGTTTTCTCACATTTGTACAGAGATGTAGTTGAGGAGAATGAAGTAGAACTTTTTTGAAACTATTGTGCATAATTGTAGTTTAGATGCTTCTTAAAAAAAAATAAAACAAAATTTCTGCTTCTTTCTTCATGCTCACACAACACTGTTAATTTAAGACATGTAGCAAATACGATAGCAAGATGTGTTAACAACTTTTTTCCCAGCTTGTGGAAGTAGTTTCCAGAACGCAAACAGGTGGTAAAGCAACATGGTCAATGTAAAGAGGAAAGGGCCTATGTCTAAATGCTGTTTCTACACTGGTATTAGTACTGCATACTATTGTCATAGCCTTAATTTTAAGCTACTCAATGTTTAAGGGACATAAAAATACAGTATGTTTTAAAAAAATCCCCACAAACAGACAAGTAACAAAGCAAAACACCAATGTTCTTCACAGGAAGGCAGGACTGAAGTTACATTTTTCCTTTTCATTTCTTTATTTTCTGAATAGGTGATTTCCAGAATGTAGTATTATATCAACAGACGATGTTCACATAAAATCACTTTTGGTCATTGACCTCTTCTCCTTGGCCACAGCCCTTTTTTTCAGACTACACATATCCATGGTTCATTCTAACACCTGTTTATGAAAACAACAGAACTTTAACATTTGTGTAAAACTACCACTGGTCACTTTGAAAGGTTTGGTTTTGCTTTTTTTAAAAAAAAAAGTAAGTTTCTTGGTTCCCTGGGAGAAAACCCAATAAAGTATCTGTCTTGTTCCAGCATGCTTCATTTTAGTAAGGGGGTCCTTCTCAAAGCAGGAAAGTACTATTGGGCACATTGCCAGGGAGCTGCTGAGAGCAGACCAAGGGGATGGCCTGTCAAAAGAGGTGAGGCAAGGTCAGGAGCCTGAAATAGAAAAAGGGTAAGAAAATCTGTTCTGGGGCCTTCCAGACAGCAGAAGGAGAGGGAGACACCATCTGTGAGTGCCAGGCTTTTCTGTTTTAGGATATGGGGAAAAGCAGAGGGAAGACAATGTGTACTAGATTACATGTAGCACTGTTAAACTGTTTAGAGAAAACCACCGCAATTAACTGTGCAGTAGCTGTATATTTCTGTTCTGTTTGACTATGATCATCTAGTTTAATCTTCTCTGTACCACAGAATTTAATCTTCTCTGTACCATAGAATTTGCTACTGTAGATTTTGCTAAATTTATAATGCAAGTTTTAGGATGGGATATTGTCTTACTGAAAAACTCTGAGCTAGAGAAATAATTGATGCCACTTGTGTAATTCACTGCACTGCAATATCTAACCATCACAAGTTACATACCCATGTTTAAGATGAAGAATTTAACATTAATGTTGACCTCTGAGGAAACTTTTAAAATTTATAATTATTATACTGACACTTCTTATTTATGAAAATTATTATTACAGACTAAGCAGATATAAAATGTCAGATTTAAATATTCAGCAGGCTTTGAAATACCTATCTTCTCACTAAATATTAAACAACACCATTTTTCTTACTCCGATACAAAATTCAGTTTCTAAAATGTTGACACATTTTTCTCAGTTGTTCATAGAACAAGCATGGGAAATTCTAGCTCTATTATTTTTGTAAAATATAAAGCTGTGTGCCTAGAAAGAGATTTACATTTTTAAGAAAGAATTTGGTAATTAAAATGAGCACTGAACTGGAAGGCCTGGAGGCTTTTGTTCTCTCTTTGACCACTAGAAAAGAAAATGTCCTGTGTGCTCCTGGGTTCCTTTGGGGCAATTACCCATAAAGCTTGACAGCCCAAGAGTAGTTAGCCTCAGTTTAGATTGGTAGTGGAGGGAAATGCTGTGATGCTGTTGCCTATTGAACCGTGCTAGCACTTGTGTTGTACTATGTATGTTGTGCAGATGCACTATCTGGATGTAAAAATGACATATGATTATGAAAGCATTAACAGATGTTTTCCTTAAGACTTGTGGGTTCAATAGTAGACTGTTGTTTGGAAAGAAGTGTGCTGTAAAGAAAATTTTATTGTGAAAAGAAAATTCACATTTTGGTGGTGTCAAAATTTGTTTGTTCTAATGAAAGTGAGACCAAGATACCATATCAAAATTACCGTAACAAGATTTGAAATGATCGTCTGTCTTCATTTAAATGAAAAAATAACTTCAAGTTAAGGAATTGAATTGTGGTTTCAGTGAAGACAGTAGCTGATTGCTGCTCTCTTCCATGTATTGTGATGGAATGATAAAAATTCCCTTTTCTCTCTGACTATGCTTGAGAGATGTAGCCTGTAAATTTTCAAAAATGAAAGAAAAGATATTTCTATTTGTTTCAAATTAACTGATTTCTGTGAAAGTATGATTTTGAATGTTTCAAATAGAAAAAGTCCTCAGTATTTATAATAATCATAGTACAGTGTGTGTGAATGTATAATATATAAAAATTATAAGTATAGTAAGTACATATATTTGTACCTATATCTACACTCTATGGAAGTGTTTATAAAAATAGTGTATTCTTTTCAGAAGAAAATCCTGACTTTTCTTAGGTCCTCAAAACCAGTTTTATATGAAATATTAACATTTTGCTGATTTTTCTTCTCCATTGAGCTGTAGCTCCTTTTCTAATGATGTTGTAATATCACATAGCCAGTCCAGATGCAGCGGATCTACTTTACACCATTAAAATATGGGCAATGAAGAGGTTGGCTTGAGATTTTTAGTGCTGAGTGAAGTTTGTAAGTATCCTGGGCCTCAACCCTGGAGAACCAAGTTCATCAGTGTAATCATGTGGTGGCTTCTCAGGCCACCACATGAGAAATCATATGCATAGCCTCATCAGATTTGCTATTGTTTCATATTCATCTCCCATCTTAAATAACTTAATAAACTTCACAGAATCACCGAATCATTAGGCTTGGAAGAGACCTCTGAAGATCATCTGGCCAAGGCAGGGACACCTAGAGCAGGTTACACAAAAGCACATCCAGGCAGGTTTTGAATGTCTCTGGAGAGGGAGACCACAACCTCCTTGGGCAGCCTGTTCTGGTGCTCTGCCACCCTCAATGTAAAGCAGTCCTTCCTTATGTTGAGGTAAAACGTCTCGTGTTTTAGTTTATGGCCATTGCTCCTCGTCCTGTCACTGGGCATCACTGGAAAGAATCTGGCACCATCCTCTTGGCACCCATCTTTGACATGTTGATATACATTAATGAGATCCCTCCCAGTCTTCTCTACTCTAGACTAAACAGTCTCTCCTCATAAAAGACCCCTTTCTTCTCACTAATGCATTTTATCAAGTAGTCCATAGAATAGATTAAAGGAGAAAATATGTCAATATAGTACCAAATGTTTCACAAATTGTGAAACAGTAAATATAGTTTGATAGTTGTTTTTGCTTTGGTTTTTTTGTGTTTTGTTTTTTTTTTAAAAAAAAGAGCTCTTAACATATTTATGGAATAATTGAGGTTTATATAGACAAAATACTGTCCGTTCTGTTCACTAAGGGGAAGGATGGTAGTCTGAATGCTACTGATGCATTTAGAATAATGTGCAGAATAAACTACATAGCATCTGAGTTACCGTGTTTGTGTAGATTATTCTCAGTCTGGGAAAAGGTCTTACAGTTTAAAATTCTCTCTGTCAAAATAAGTATATTTTTATCCTTTTTTGATATTTGATATCTAAAAAGCATTGAAGATATTTTCTTTAATAATAGCTTCATCTATCTTAGTAATTATTATTATTATTATGTATTTATTATAAACAGTTTACATTTCCTGAAGTCCTTTTTTTTTTAAAGCTTTCTTTTCCACATGACAGCCTCTGATCTGGGGGATGAGTGACCACTTTTTTTAAAAGACGAAACTGGAACTCCTGCCATGTGTGAGGACATTAAAGACAAGTTTAGGGTAGCTGAGGGAGGTGTGCCTTGGTGCTAGGGAGGTGAGGAAGGATTCTTCCCTCTCTCCGCCTCCCGCAAGCTGTTGTCCTCACTTTTGGAAGAAAACTGGGACAAATTAGCATAAAGGGAAGAGAGCAATAAGGCAGGAAACAATAGTAGGTCCAAAATACCATAGTTTATTCTTTTCTGCTTGTGTTGAAGCAGGCCTGGTTCCACTGTTGCTCATTTTTAATTCTTCTGTGGACCTCATAGAATGTCTTAGTGTTATCTCAGCTTCTACAGTGTTTCTTCTGCTCAGATGCAGTTGCATTTACTACATTAAATATTGGATCTTGTTATAAGTCTTTGTTAAATTCTGGATTTTGTTATTCTTGTTTTTTGGGTTCCACTCATTTTATCTTTCTACTGTTTCTCTTTTCACTCTGATCACCTCCCCTTCTCCAAGCCAAAATACCACCTTAATCTTGTAGGCTTCTGTGATGGAAGTTTTCCGTTGCTTCTTTGAACCACTTGGATCATGGTCTATAGAAGGATATGATGGGTTGCATTAGGTGACACTGCTGGATTCATAGGTGTAGGTATCAGCAAGGAGGATTTACGTGAGATACGACAAAAATCTTCCTAATGGTAATGAGAGTGAAAGGCAGGAAGATTCAGGAAGTTGTAGAAAATCTGTGACTGCTGTGTTTAAGAACAGGCTGGACCAAGAAAACAGGACTGGTGTAGGCACAGGTGAGCAGTGGAATGGGGGAAGGAAATAGAGCAGATGACCCTGTGGCTTTTGGCACCCTGGTGCTGAGATATGCCTCAGCCAGCTTTGCTTGTTCAGCTGCCCAGAGACTCCCACAAGTAGCTACAGTCTTTCAACCTTGGCTTTACAGGGCCAGAGTGAGACACTAGTTTTTGCAGAAAATGGCAGATGGGATGTTACAGGAAGCTAGACAGTTGGTCACACCATTATAGGATACTGGTTTCAAAATCTAGCTGAAATATAGCAAGGGCATGCTGGGATATGAGGACGTAAGCCACTATATTTCTTTGGCATGTCCCTTCCCAATTGCCTGCAGGTTTTTCTTCCTGAATATTGTCCCTTCCCACTCCAGTTTCTTGCTAAGTAAAGTTAGATTTACACTCTCTACATACTGACTCTCTCAGTCTCTCAAATACCGACTCGGTATCAAAACCATTGAAAAACTGCTTTTTTCAAAGCATTTTCAGCTTTACTTGGAACTTTGTTTCTAAGTATTCTGTACCTCTTTTTAAAGAAATACCATGTGATTTATAATGATCACTGTCCTAGGTTTCTATGTTACAGATTTGCGACGTGAGAGCAATGGTATTGCATTTTCAGGATGCCAAATGTGTGCACTTTGATCTGGCAGTACAGCATGCCTCAGGGAGTAAGCTGAATCTTGATTTCTGTAGTCAGTCATCCACTATCAGGTACCAGAGCCCCGATTAGGCAGGCTGAAAAGCAGAGAACACATCATGGGTTGGACATGGAAACATTTCTGAGGAGGCTCTTGGCATCACCAGCATTTTGGAGCTCATTCTGTGGTACTGTTCATCTGCTAGTAAATCTTTTTAATGCATGCAGAAACAATAACAGGTGCCTGTGTGTAGTAAATGACTGCACACAAACTGATTACTTTTGAAAACAATCCCCTCTCCATTACCACATTCAGTAGTGGAAAATCAGAAGAATAACCATGTTTTGACGCTTGAGCTCTCACAAATATGAGAGTACTTGGTGTGGTTGTGCCTCCTTAACATTCCTTGCATTCCCTCTTCCAAGCCTACTGTGAGTACTTGTTGCAGAGCTTAAGTGGCTTTGTAGTAGTACCTGCTATATGCTTGCTCTGGCTAGTGGCATGCATGGGCTAAATTGCCTTTCTGACCTTTAATAATCATTAGTTTGTCAGTCATACCAAAGATTATCTAAGTCTTTTTCACTATAACTACCATAACTGTGAGGTCTTCTGGACTCTTTAGAAATACAACCGTGATGTTCTTGTTTTGTGTTTCTCTGGCTATGGTGTTGAACAGAAGACTTGCAAAGTCTGTTTTGAGGTAGTTGAAAGGCATGGGGAATGAAGAGGTTCAGGGGGTGGTGTTCACTGCCATGATCCACTGCAGTATGGTCTTCAACCTCTCAAGCGCTGCAGCAGTATGCTGCATTGATACTATCACTTTAAAAATTTATTGGGATAACAAAGATTGTCAAAGTTATTTTTTTCAAGAAAACATACGAAGTATGCAGAACTCTTCCAAATGAAGCATGTGTCAGAGATCACTGTTTATACGCCTGCATTTTTTTCTCATAACTAGGTGTTTTTCTGTTTCCATGTATAGTCTTTGAAAAAATATAAGCAGTGAAAGGGAATGCATGATGATAGCAAATTTTAAATGGTGACAAATAATGTACTTGGGACTTGATCTTGCTTAGCACTGAGCACCAGCGGGAGGTGCTGATCACCCCAAGCCTTCAATCAAGGCAGCAGGGCTGGGGTATGCTTAGCATTTCGTGACACTGAACACTATAAGTACAGCATAGAAACCTCTCCATAGAAGATAAATATTTGCTATTTTATTTGACCTTGAAGATGGGACTGATTTGATAGGGTTAAGGTCAATGAGTATATTATTTTTAGGCAAGATATGGAGTACGCGGATGGTTCTGCTTTATTTTAGTGTGTTAACATCTGGCAGCATTCTGTGTTCCATATGCTGCTGATTGTCCTGATACATTCATCTTCAGTGATTATCAAAAAGATTTCAGTGCTCTGGAGTTAATCACATATTTGAGAAGACAAATACATGAAGATATGTAGAAAAGCTGCATGTGTGTTTTTGTGTATAAGACCAATATTTGGGTAATCTTGGCAAGTACCCCATTAATTTAGAAATATTTTTTAAATTGTCTTAATTAGCTAATGTCTATAAGTCCTCCAAGGATGGAAAATACATATTAGAGTTCAATATTGTTATCACAATAGGGATAGGCAACATCAGTCCTTTGAAAACTGCCTTTTTAATTCTATGTGTTGCATACTTGCTTATTTCTGCTTATGGTGAAGAGTTAAAGGGGTTTCAGATTTGCACCCTATTTTGTGTATTATTTTTATATGGCATTGGTACATGGCGGCTGAGCTATGCTTGTGCTAGTTCATTTGCAAAAATCACACATATTACTATTAACTGACCTTTTTTTCTTCTTCTGTTTTTTTTCCGTACCACCAGTGTTTTCAGTTTTCCCAGGTGGATAACAATTTTTCCAGGGCTATAAATTATTATTTTAATTCTGTGCTGCTTTGGCCTTATATGCTGACAGCTTCAGGGGAGAAAGACATAAGAGTTTCACAGAGAATTCACCACATCAAAGCGGGTATTGCCTTTTACAGTACCTTCTTTCAGAAAATGCAGAAAGTCTGTCACAATCAGAAGGAGTGCTGAGGCAAAAGTCAAACTAGCCAGGTGTCTGTGAGCCTTGTACCTCTCTTTTGCCTTTTGTCACAGCCCACTCTTACCTTTTTAGAGACCTCTAGTCTAGCCCACCATGGGGCTACCCCATGCCCCATATTCCTGCAAAGAATAATTCAAATAAGAAAATAGCCATAGGGCTCAAAGTCTGGGAAGATAACCCTTTGCTTCTCACACTTCCTGCAAGACAGCCCCTTGCTACTCAATCACTCTGCTAACAAGGAAGGGCACCATAAAATCAGCTGTGGCCATGGCTCTTCAGTCAAATCCTGAAAGCAGAGTCTGTCCACGCAACACAGCATGGGATGTCTGGTCAAGATAGACGTCAGGAAAGCAGCAGGGAAGGCTAAAGTGGCAGTTTGCCACAAAACAGAAGGTACAGAACAAACTGAAGTAGCAATGTTGCTAAGCAATATTTCTTCTTAATTGAATATCCATCTTTTCAAAGAAAAAAATCAAGCAGCACAGTCTCTTAGGGCACATGACATATCTTTATCTACCCTTCAGATAAAACTTGTTTTATTTTATCATGCACAAATTTGTTTAGATCTTAGCAGTGACCACTCTTCCTGTTGCCAATATCTATTAATGATAATTACTTCAAATACTATACTCACTCAGCGATAGCATCACATTGCGCTAAGAAAGATTGTGATCTTATCTAAACCTATTCTGTTTAACTCTGACACTCCTTCTATTATAGTGGGGGCCTGATAAGATCGTGCCTGTTAGGATCAGACATTAGTTGGAATCAATATTTGAAAATGTGCCTGTTTTTGCTTAATAGCAAAGTTAGTGTGAGGGTCAGAGTGAGATCATTTGTTGGATGAGATTGTACAGCTTCATCTTGTAATGGAAATGTGTTCTTTGCTTCAGCTGTTGGTGAAAAGTAAAAACAAGGGCTCTTTGAAAGCTGTACAGCTTTGCTAATAATCACTGTGTAAGGAAGATGCAATCATTATTATGATATTTAACATCTGTAGTGCTGCAGCATGTTGAGGTTCTAGTTAGGAACTAGTGCTCCTTTGTGCTATGCACTGTCTGAACCTGATATTAAAAAGACAGCTGCTGGCCTCAGCTAGCTTAGGTCCTGGTTTTAGACCAGACGCAAATACAATGGCAACAAACAAGTGTGGGAGGCAAAAGCTAAAATGAAGATAATTAAGATTAGTGTAATAAACAACAGTTACATCACACTAAAACAGCAGACATGAGTTTTTTAGAGATAGTGAATGAAAAATGCAGCGAATTTCCAGATGATTTCAATGAATTCTTCTCATATGCATAAATCTAGTGGAAGAAAGTACAAACAAATTTGGGGCATTTATTTAGACGTGAGTTTTGAAACTCATCTGCTGATAAAGAGGGATGTAATTTAGATCAGTGATGGTGAGCTTTTTTAGTGCCTGGTGCCAAATTTATTTTAAAATGCTCATAAGCTCATGTGCTGCCAACATAAATCTCTCTGTTCTGAAGTTGGCACCAGTGGCAGCAGTTTACAGTTACTGGTGGAGATCAGCAGTTAGAACACACAAAGCACCATAGTGCTGTTTTGCTGAAAAATATGGTTACTCTTAGTGTAAATTTTTCAGGATTTGGTCTAAGAAACCAAAGCAAAGCCCTGAAGGTATTGCATGGGATGTGTGAAAGCCACAGTGCCCCTTACTGCTCAAGAACATAAATTTTTACTCTTTTATAAATAAAAAAATCCAACAGAATAAATTAAAAATAAAGCATGAATAGTGAATGACCCGTTGTTTTAATCACTGGACTGCAAAATGTGAGTGACATATTTCTGCCCTGAAGTTGGCATCAAAGGACCTTGTGCATACCTTTCAGTGCAAGTGCCATGACCACTAGACTGCTCTAGAGGGAATGTCTCCAAGTGATATTTTAATAGATCTGTTAAGTCATGCCAATGTAGAATAAAAATAAATTTGGAAATTTTCATATTTTTTCGTAGAACGGGATTATGTTTGAATGCCTAGCTCTTTATTTAGATCGACTGCTAATGTGAGTGGTGTGCTAAGATTGGGCTGTGTTTACCAGTGATTTCTGTTTCAGTGATGCAGCTCATCACTGAGTGTCTCTGATCATAACCTCTATTTTTTGCAGTTTGACTTGGATTTCCTTCGCAGTTCTCAATTTAATTACAATTCCTTACATCTGACACACCAGCCACTAAATTTTTGAGAGCTTTTTGAAAGAGATGAACATACACATGACAGGAGTGATAGTTTTCACTAGACAAGGTCAGGAAGTTTCTGATTCAGAGTAAAAGATATATACTGTCATGATCTCTTCTGATTATATATGTATATGTCATTACCACTATCACATATGTACCAGCTGGTAGTTATGAAGAGGTGTAACTCCAGTTTATGTTTGTTCAAACACAAAAGTGGAATGAAAATGAATAAATCATTGCATCAATGTTAACAGTAAAAGCATAACTGAATTCCCTATCATCATATTGCCGTTCAGTTCACTTAAATGCCATTGCTTACTCTTATAGTATCATATATAAAAAACTAATCAAAGGATATTCATATAGATAAAATTCTTCCCCTGTAAAATGTGCATTAGGATATTTGAGCAGTATTTTGCCTATAAGATTTGAGGCATTATGTTTTCATTCAAAAGTGAATGCTTTTGGCTACAGTATGAATAATGAAGATGTGATTTGATTTTACATTTTATTTTAATTGTAACAAATAGAGGGAGGAGCAGAGCCACTTCTAGATCATCCCTGAAAAAGTAGGAGGAATTTATCTTTGAATAAAATATGAAATAGATCAGCATTTTAGACATCTGTGTCACAGTGCAGGACAGAATTTTTGTAAGACTTGACTTTTGTCTATTTTCCCAACTTTAATTTGGGTGCATCTCAAAGTATTCTGGTACTTCATTGCAGTATGAAAATAGGTGTATATACATATACATATACATGTATATACAATGCATAGGTGTTTTCCCACATATGCAGTTCCACAACATGGCCTTCAGTAGATTAGTGAAACAATTTGTCATGAATGTCACTGAAATAAGAAGCAATAAGAGAAGATTAAAGACAGGTATACCTGGATAAATAATGCAGAATACTGTTTGTGACTGTTTGAGTTCTAGGAGTTTATATGATGTAACTTGATTTTCTTGACTTGTAATTTCTGACCCAAGAAGTTTTTGGTATTCAGACTAGCCTATTAAATATTACAAAACAGATAATCATGCTGTTGTTATTATAATGTTTGAATCAAGACGGCAAAATTAAGAGATCCCTTTCTAAAATGATTTACAGACATTGAACAGAAGAAAAGTATAATGTGATCACCATTTTTAAAATGGGAGATCAGGATGCAAAGAGATTAATAGACCTGCTTGACAGCACTCTGGAGGTCTCAGGTTTCCTACAGATCAAACAAATACCTGTGTTACAGGATTATTCCCTGGAATGATGAGCAGAGATCCAAAGAGTTGTACATGAGCAGCCTGTGAATTTAACTAATTTTTATAAAATCTTTATGTAAACATTGTGAATAGAAAGTAGGCAGGGTGGAATCTGTCCATAGACAACTCATGATAAAAAAATCCCTAAAATTTTATGACTGTTATATGTAGATACTAACTGTAATGAAAATGAAAATACAAAGCAATGCTTAGAATGAATTCTCAAATGCACCACCTGTGAAAAACAGAAAAAAGTCAGTAGACTCCTAGAGAAGACAAGTGAACGCCTGCTCTGCAACAAATTCCCATAATTTCAGAACTGATGGGTTAAAATCAGAACATGAAAGTATTTAACAAAAATCCAGATTTGCAAGAGTGGGATCCCTTATCATGTAAAGGAATGATTCAACCAATTGATAGCACACTGGTGTGCATAGTCTGGATTATGTCTTTGAAAAAGGGAAAATGCTTGATGATGGTCTAGCAGCACTGTGTTTCCAATAGGCCAGTCAGTCAAATGCAAATGCAGTCTATAATAAAAAGAGCTGGTTGGCACAGTAATTGGGAAATGAATGTTATTTGTAGCTCCATATTTCTGTCTTTAGGAGTCTAAGAACTAGGAGGTTGGTATTGATAAGAGGGTTTGTGTATAAATCCTTTGTAATGAGGCTGTGCCTTTTCAGTCATTTGTATTAATTTTAACTTTAGATATGGGCATCATTCTCTGAAAGGGGTGACAACTAAAATAACTAATTTCACAAATATCTGGGGAAAAAAAAAATTGCTCATTTCAGAAAAAAGAATCCCTGGGTTCTCTTTTGGTTGGTTGGTTGGATTTGGGTGGTTTCTTTTTTTTTGCTTAAGGGGGGAGTTTGTTGCTAAGTACAGGATCACCTTACATGTCATAGCATGCACTATAGATCATAGTTGCATTTGTGCAAATACTGGCACAGATGAGTTCTGGTTTGGATGAGTTAAAGTACTATATAGGAGAACTACTAATTATAACAATATTTCAAGAGGTATAAATGTCCTTGCTATCCTGAATTCAGGTCAAAAACTCTCTCCAGATACCTTGAGATCTGCATCAACTCCAGCAATTGTTATTAAGCCTGTATTTGTTTGTTGACATTTTTTTTTCTTTGTTGGCATGTTTCTGATTATTTAGTGATGTGTTTGACAGTTTCTGCTGTTCCATGTCCTCATGGAAACAGCTGTATTTGACATCTTGTTCATGTTCTGAGCTTCTGAATATTTCTGTGAGATCACATGGTAATGCAGGACTGAAATGTCTTAAACAGGAAAGAGTCTGGAGCATTGTGGAAAGGTGAGGATCTGTCAGTGATATTGATTGCCTGCCTTTTGCTAATCTGTCCACACCCAAACTGCTCTCTCCATGCAGTTAATTTCATGTCCATCTACCTGGATTTCCCTAACTCTTCCCTTTTCTTCCCCCATCTCCTGATCTGTATCTCTCTTATTTCTGTTTCTGACAATTACTCCTTAGCCTTTATTCTCACCTGTCCAGTCTTTCCTTGTTCCGTCTTTTCTTCCAGGTTTGCTTCCTTTTGCTTTCTATAATTTTTCTGTCCTTTTCCTTACTGGCCTTCAAAGCACCTTCAATGCTCAAGACTTGCCCTTCCTTAATTTCAAGCTCCACCCCTTAAAGTCCATTTAGAATACACCATCTTAAAGTAGCTGTTGGAACTGATTCTAAGAAAAAAAGACTAAATGGTAATTCTGTGTGAATTTGAAATGTGTGGTTATTTTCCCTGTTCAAGGTAGTACACCTGTTGCTGTGGCTAGTTATGGGTCAGACTTGAAAAGGGTCTGTATACATTTATCACTATCAATTACTTTGCTAGTTATAGGGATGTAATCAGTTCATGTCTTTGGCATTAGCTGAACACTGTATAAGAGCAAGAAGTAATGTCTTGCCCCTGCCCCTGCCCCTGCCCAAGTTTAACATTGCACACAATTAGGTGTATTAAGGCCTTACTGTGACATCTTCTGCTTAAAGCATCAGACATGGGTACTACCAGAGGCAAAGTAGCAGGCTTGATTGGCCAGTGGACTGATCTTACACAGTAAATCCCACACTTTTGTAGTATGACAGACTCTTACCTTAAACAGTGCTAGCAGGCATTGCTGTAATAAAAACAAACTGGCTCATGCACTACTTCTGAGATTTTCCATAAAAGCAGCATAAATGTTAATGAATAAATAATCTTCTCCTAAATTTTGTACAGTAACTGAGCTTACCCCAGGCAGGATGTGCTGCTGCAGATCAGGGTTTAAAATACGTTAGAATTCCTTATTCCTGGTACTGCAGTGGGAGGAAGAGTTTGTCACTCCCCATGCCATTTATTTCTCTGTGAGGTTTTGAGGGCTTAGGTCTCTTGTCTTTACACATCCTTGCTCATACTAAGTCACTCACTAGAAACTAACAAAATTTTTTGGAGGAAAGAAAGATAACAGGGAAAACATGCAAAATATTAGTTAAATTAATAAAATAATCCCACTTCCCTGATCTTGTGTGCAGAAAGAAAAGAAGAAATTGAATTGAAAATGCATTAAGTAATGCCTGATCTAGGAATTAATCTGCTTACTTACACACAGCAGAGATACAAATTCTCTTGAGATAGCTAACTTGGTTTCTGATGTGGTATAATCCATGTTTACACATGTTGCACTGAATTGTAAAGAGAAAAGATTCCTGTGTAAAATGAAGCAGAGATGGAAAGCAGAATGAGAGGGAAAAAAATCTTTTTTTATTATACAGTAGTATTCTCTTTTTCATCATTCAGAACAGCACATTAAAAGAAATACATTACCTCTGATCTGAACTGGAAAAAGTAGTGCTTGTTTTAATTGAATCTCCTTACTACAGGAGCTCTTAGCTGCACTTTTTCCTAAGTGAATGAAGCTGTAGGAAAACGAAAAGTTATTGTTGTTCAGACTCAATAGAAATGAAGATGCTGGAATCATACTTTCAGCTTTTTATATATGAACTAATGCACTTTATTCCTTTGCATTTGGATCACTCATGAGGCATTCATCTTTATAGAGAAGTGAATGTCCTGTTGTCAAAGCTTAACCTAGCTGCGCACAGGGGAACAAGACAATGTTTAAGATAGTTTTTGGTAGAGATGGTCATCTTGTCATTCATGGCTCTGTAGGAATTTGTAAGTGATGCTGAGATGGCTCTGGTTGCCTTAAGACTGAGGGTATGACCCACCGTTCTTGCTTTCATTTTATACTCATCTTCAGAAATGAATTGGAGAAATATTTTATTCTGAAAGGTTTTGGAAGTTGAGACACATTTCATTGTAAAATGGGGGTTTATCTTAAATGGGGATTGCAGCTTTCAAGATTAAACCCCCCAAAACTCAAAGGAGATGAAGATCATTTGAGAACAATTACTCAGTAAGTTCTGCGACATACAAAGTGACATCATGCCTGCCCTGTCTGTGGTCAGCAGAGGAATTGCTGATCTTTCTGTTTTACTTTTAGCAGTGAGTGTAAGGGGATGGAAATGGGCCACGAAGCCCTGGAAGGCGAAACGGGTCTATTCCTTTCATGGAGGGGAGAGGTGAACATTTGAGACAAGAGGTAAAGTAAAATTGAAATCACTCAGTGTTGTGGAGTCCCAGCGTTGCAGTGCGCCAGTGGAAAAATGTCTGTGTACTTGCTCCTTGTATTTTGTGTGACTTTTTTCTTTACTCTGAGCATGTCAGTTAAACAGGTGAAATCAGGAGGCTGTCAAAAAGGGAGATATCAAAAAGCATGAGTTTCTCACCAAATAGGAAATTCCCACCAAAATGGCTCAGGGTCCTATGCTTAAAGGAGATCCCATTCCTACACATACTGTAAGGGCTGTGCATAGGGGAGGTAATTTCTGTGCTCTACCATGCACATCTGTTTTTTTATTTGAACTCCTCTATTACTGTTATGGTATTGGATTGACACTTAGGATTGTGAAGCCTGAAATGCTTCATTATTTTATAACTGTTAGGATTTTAGTAACATCACATTGAATTTTAATAATGGAGAAGCTGCTGCACACCCAGGCTCAAAGAAGCTGTTCAACTCTGCTCTGCTGACAAGGAAAACAGCAGAAGCATTGTAACCAGTAAAAAATATTGTTTATCCCTAGAGAGAGAAAAAATGTGTAACTTGGTGGCATACTGCAGTGCTGCACACCTGTCTACAGCTATGTAGCCACCAGTGGTTATGAGAAACATCTGTCTAAAAGCAGATGTTTTCCATAAACTATTACAATCTGCCTTCCTCTAGTGTTGTATAGAAGCAGCCTGAGGTCACATTAAAACAGTTCAATGTGATATACATTGAATTCAAATTTTTACAGTGAACCCTGATTTTACATGTAGGTAAAGATGAGAGAGATACTATCAGAAAATTAACGTAAAATTAAAACTTTATGGTGAACTATTTTGTTTGTGCAACATTTTTAGAGGAAAGATGGCTTTTTTTAACCCAATGCAAAGAGAGGAGCAAGTATGATAACATACATTAAAAGGCTAATGATTTCTTGATTGAATTTTTTCTGGCATCTCCTTAATCACTTAAATCATGATGCATGTTGTGCTTTGGAGGGTAATATCAGACCTAGTATAGGGCCGCTTTCTTGTAATGTGGGGTGCTCCTTGGTGTTTGGGCACTTTTCATGCAGGAAAAAAATTGGGGGGACAGCTGGAATAAGGCAAGGTTATATAAATTCTTAATCAGTGGTGGTTGTATGAGTTAGAGAAGTAACATCAACCATTCTGCTCCTAAGACAGCTTCAACGTGTGGCTTTAACTTCCCATTGAACCACAAGGATGTGGGGTTGCATGCCCTGAGACTCAGAGGAAACAGAGGTGAGCTCAATACAAGTTTGGCAATTCTGTTACACTTGTAAGCTGCTGGAGCAGCCCACATGTTCCTGCATGCACAGGAAAGTGACCTCAGCAGAGAACAATGAAGATTCCACATTCATGAGATTCAAATCCTCAAACTTAACAGGCAAGACCCCATGAGGCTTGATGTATTAACATTGAATGTATTGTTTTCAATAGAAGAATAAAAGCGTAACGTCAGCCTGATTGTTAGTGTCACTAGGCCGGGGCTTTAGGTATGCTGCTTCATGGCCTGAATTTGCAGGCCTACAGGGAGTGTCCGGCTGGTGAGCTTGGATTTTGGGAGATCTAGGATCACTTTTGGGTTTACCCTTCTTCAAAACTTCATTTAATTGAAGAGGAATGAAGTAGGAGGCTTACTCAAATAAGCCAGATCTGTTCAGGAACGAGGTACAGTAGACCCCGTAGCATCATTTGAACTCCATGGATGTGCTGTCTGCGCATATCAGTATATCTGTCATGAGGTGCAAAGACATGTCTATTGGTGAACTGGACTCTTCAGCATAATCTCTGGCAATCCTGACTGGAGTTCTTTAGATTTCCCTTTTATGTCTACCTGAGAGAAGACTAAGGAAACACAAGCAATATGGCCCTTGCAGCTGTCAACATGCCTGAAAAAAGTACATGCATATAGATATATATACACGTACACACACACGTATATTTTTAAACCTTGACAGAATCAAGCGTGGGAGTTTGGGGATGATCTTACCTACCAGAATGTATTCAGAGTTAAATGAGAGAATCACAGGTGGTGTTATTTGCTTTATGTCCGCAGCACTAATATTGTGCAGTGATACTAAAATCATCGAAAGTCTGAATTGGCATTGAATGAAGGAGTTTACTAAATGTTACTAAATTTTATTAAAAAAAGGCAATGAAGGAGAGGGAACAGAAAATTAAGTGTACAAAAATTACATATCCACATCCCAAGAGGAAAATAGAATATGAAGCATTAGAAGGTGAAAATAGGAGACAAAAAACATCTGGTAAAGTAACATTTTGTTTTTAATTGTCTAAACCAAAAATTTTATAAACATTTTGGATTAGTCCTCAAAATGCAGGGGGCTTGGCTGTAAAGTTCCAACTGATCACCATTAGGCTTACAGGGGATTACAAAAGCCTGCTGATAATAGAGTTAAATTCAATTTCAGAGCACTGTGGTGAGGACACTGAAACTGCAACAAGCCAGTAGTGTCATTTGGATGAAAAAGAGGGAATACTCTGAGTGTAAAAATAGAGAGTCAAGAGGATGCTGTTTACACTGTAATTGACTTTAAGGGTAATTTTTGTGATGTATTGTTCTTGGAGTTTAGATAAGGCATGAAAATAGAAAATCAATGGTATAATAAAGGAGAATTTCAGGACTGTGGTGGCTAAGGAGGAGGCCTTTGGATGTCTTACATGGTTACTGAAGACCTTTATTTCACTTTGATTTTAATTTTTGACTTCATTCTGAGCCAAACCCCTGGGTAAGTGAGGTTTGCTGCACCTCCTCAAACTGATACACCATATCTTAAATTCTCCCCCATCATTTTCTTTTCAGTTTTGTGTTCATCATTTAATTAATTTCCAATGTGCCCTGGGTATATGTGTTCAAAGTTAACTACATGGTTGTTGCAGCAGTTGAAACCCACACTGAGTCAAGTCAGAAGCAAAAATTGTAAAGGAAAATATACTGAGGCTAGATGTCAGATGTTCCTGTCTTCTTTTCTCTCTAGCTCTTTTTATGCGCACAAACACCCATATGCACATGCACATATATTAATATATATAATATATGCAGATATTGATGGAATTCTATGAGTTGAAAGAGAGGGAAGATGTCTTTAAGGATCCATATCTCTCATAGCAGATTTATGTTATTATCACTGAAATGTGGCCTTCAGTCTTGAAACAGTTAAAAGAGTTCTACAGCCACAAAAGAAGAGATTTCTTCAGAATTATCTCCCGCCTCACATTTGCTCTTAGGCAAGCAGTTTAAAAAAGCCCAGTGATTGAGCCAGTGATCCAATTTGAAATGCAGAAATGATTAGAGCTGCTTGCCTCATTTCATATCGAAATTCTCTGATTTATGACAGGGCTGCAGCCAAGATCTATCTCCAAAGGGAATTAGTGTGCAAGTTTGCATATTTTTGTTATTTAGGTTTCTGATAGCAGCTGCTAGCTAGAAATACCGAACTAGGAGGTGGTGGTGCAGGGTTTTTCAGCCATTGGAGCAAAGAAAGATAAGAGCGTTATGTTTAGGACATTCAGACCTCTTGACCATCTCACCATACAATAATTTTGAAACTTGGATTGCAGTAATACAGGAATCCAGTGGAATGGTTAATTGTAGTTGTGGAGAAAGGAATTACCAAAATTCTGTCTCCATGTTTTAACTAGGAGAATTTTAATGAGGCATAAAACTTCAATCATGCGACTGACCTGTGGGGCAGAGTGTAGCACATATAATGAAACAGAAATAGAATTCTGAAAAAATATTATTACCTTATCTGGAATTTACATGAAGTGTTAACAGGAAATTATGCAGCAGTTATAAATGAAAAATACGGGATTTAATGTACTTATTAATAAAGATTTGTTACATACATGATACCAGTGTCCCAAATCTGCTGTCCGCAGCTGTCCCAAATTTCTTATTTCTCTGTCCTCAAATGCATTTAGTGCCTTACTATTACTCTGGAAGCTAAGGCCAATATCTATTTAACACCAGTTTCTAAGACAAACAGAAACATCTTTGTGTAGGGGTCGAGGACTGAGGAATTTCCCTTTTCTACAGCATTGAGACACTCATAGAATTCAGAGTTTTTAGTTTGGAATTCAGTAAATGTTTTCTTTGGATTTGTAAACCTTCTGTGATGAGGAGGGAAGAATAAGCACATGGTAGCTTTTAAAAAAAAAAAAAAAGAGGAAAAAGCCCTCTCCATTGAATGAAAGATGAGTAACTGCTGAATTATGCTAGCATTGCACTGAGCAAAGAAGTCACACTGTGAAAGTTTATTACCTTAGCTACTGTCCGGCTCCATATGGAGTCATTATGGCCTAGAGTCTCAATAGTGCTCCTAAATTGACCTCACCATAATGCAGCTGTGCTTCCAGGTATTAAAACCTCTCTCATATTTCACTGAATATTCCCTAGGAGAACCAAGGTTATTGTAGTAAAAACTTTAAAATTTGATTATGTTGTTCTCTGACAGAGAATTCAAGTGAGAAGATCCTTCAGCCTGCACACAGAAATGTGCAATTTATTTCTTTCAAATCAGTTCTTCTTGCACACTTGTATTTTTGCATTCCTACCCTTGTTATTTAATAATAATTCTGCTGATAGAGCCAGTCATGTTTAGCTATGTTATGCAGCTACCTAATTGACCCACTTTCTTTGTAAATTCGCTGCAAGCATAGTATTGACCTTCAAATAACACCATACTGCACCTAAACCAGCACTGACACTGGGGCTGAACTTGCCATCCCTCTCTGCAGATGCTGGTGATGGGAGTTTACATTAGCACTTACATTTGAAACAACAGTTTAAAACATTGTGCATCCAGTAAGTGAAGAGTTCTCAAAACACAGACGTAATGGAAATGAAGGAAATAGAAATGAAGACAGCTTTCCTTGCAACAAATTCATACACTTGCTTGGGACTATTATTCAGACAAAAGAGACAATGCAGTCATTGAAATTGCTACCTGAAGAGAAGAACATAGTGAGGTCTATTTTTATATACTCATGTATACATTAAGACAATCTATGGGTCTTTTAATTATTTCAGTTTCCATAATACTAGTAAAGGACAGCATATATTAGAGATTATTTGAAATACAAAGACAGTATTTTTTTATTATTTTTTTTAACAGCCAGAGAAAAATTCCAGCAGAAATACAAAAGAATCAATCTTTGGATGAAGTCTACTTTCTCTGTTCCCAGTAAAATTGAGCAAGCTCCCTTTCCTACTGCCTTCTTTAGTGACTTGATTGCAATGGATTCTGTGACTGCTGCACTATGAGTTTCATGATTCTGTGAGAAAAGATGAATATAGCGCTATGAATCTCCCTTCTGAATGCTATTTTAGCTTCTCTAAAGATACCGTAATCTAGTCTATCCATGCTATTTGCAGAAAAGCAGGAATAGAGTTTTTGCTAGCCAGTGACTGAAGTTTTCAGAGCATGGACTCCATCTGTGGGCCCAAAGCTTCATATGGGCAAGCAGTGATGTATGTGGGGATTTTTCCTTTTTCACTTCTGCAGGCAGAAATTGAGATCTTTATGCAAAAATATGGTGCAGCTTTGCTCAAATAAAAAGTTATGTTTAGAGTTGGTTTAGGAAATCTAGGGTATGGCAAAAGTGAGGATCAAGTATGTCCAAGGCTGTTGCATTAGTTGGCAGGGGATACATTTGGCCTAAGAGAAGCCCCCAAATAGCAAAGATATGGAATGGCTCTTTTCTTACCATAATGCTGTTCCAGGAATATAAAACATTTACATTATGAAGCAAGGAATATAAACTGAAAGCATGTATGGGTCTTTCTGAGGAACAAGACAGCTTCTGTCCTTCCTCAGAAAATATAAGTACTCATTGATATAAATAATCAGCCTTGCTTTTTTCTTTATTAAATTATTTAACTGTTGATCATTTTAATCTAAGCTTTACCATGGGCTGTCAAGTCTGATAATCTCCATGTATGCAAAAGCCACTTCCACAAGGTATTATTTTTTAAAGCATACTATTTTAATGATTTATCATAAAGAATGATCTTCTGTATTGCTCTGATAGCCAGTAAAACTTAAAATATTAAGTGTGAAGTATAGTTAACTTGGATAAGTGAAGCATTAAAGGAGATAGACATTAGCCAATATGAAGCATCAGAGGTAAAATCAAAAGGATTAAAATTAACAGAAGAATCCTATTTAATTTCTTCCAACCCCTGTGGTTCTACTAAATGTAATGTACTTTAAGTAAGTACCTTTCTGGACTACACTGACATCTGCTCTTCTTGGAAAACAGTTTTTTGCCAGAGACAGTTATGTTACTGGGAAATGCTGGCCCACAGTGGTTTGTTAGGAATGTGCTATGTTTGTGTAATACTCTTACTAACTAATTCCCATGGGATTTGCTCCTGGGCTAACTGTTCTGAGCCCAGCAGTGTGAAGAGGTTAGCTGGGAAAGTCACGGTGGGAGCAGCAGAGCTCATGTGTTCACGGGCATCTGTATCACCCCCAAGAGAGGGGAGAACAAAGACATGTATGAAACAAAGATAGGCAATAAAGGGTAGTGATTTGGTTCTCTAGTAGCTATGGCTTTTCCAAATTACATACTCGGTTTTATAAATTGTATCCATTCTGACTAATTGGGTGCCTTCCCAAACCACATAGCAAATCACATCAAGTATGATTGATCTTGATTGTGTAAGTTTGGAAAAAAAGAAGTAATTCTTAAAGAGGTTGAGCAGCCCACTTAAATGTAGAGACCTATCATCCCTCAATACAATTAATTGATAGTGGTCAGATCCCATGTGCTTCATGTTTGTGTTGACTTCTGTGATGGCAGTCTCTTGGACAAGCCAGAGTTCTGTGATTTTGCATGTATGTGTGTATGTTTGCATAAGCACAGACACGCATGCCCATACAGGCACCACACATATGCACGTATTTTCTAGGAACCCTACTTTCAAGCTGCTTCCTCAAAGAAAAATGGAAAAACAGTTCTAATTTCACAGGACTGACCAGGAGAGATAATGAAGTACTTTCAAAACTCTTTATGTGTGGAAGCCCTGGAGGCAAACCCCAGAGCTTTCTTACTTTTAGCAACCAATTACTGGAAAAAAAAAATAAAAATAGAAAGTTTCTCCAATTATGAAGTACACTAACGCAGACTGCACAGACTCAATTTCACAAAGTGTAGTGGAAAGGCAGCATTCACATAATTAATGAGAAAGTGCTGCATGTGTTCAGGCCTTCCGTTAATTGATTAAATGAGTCTATGTCTAAATCTGATTATAATCACACTGTGGCAGTACAATTGAGCGAGTGTGTAAGAGGTAAAGGGACTCTGTCCTCCTCTCTTATGCTCTCAGATATGTGGATGCACAGTTCCTCCTGCTCCCCCTCCCCAGATTGTAAGGATAAAAATTGGGCTAATAGGAAAAGTAGCAAACTTCCCTATCGAAAGCTGGATAGCTTCCTTACAATTACTTGGTCAGTTTAAGTTTAGTGTCTCAGTTCCTGGTTAATCCATCATTTTGCCCTTGTAAAATACAGCATTCTTTGTAACATGTGGCAGTTTGATGCTCATTGTGGTTAACAAGTGCTGGTTAGTTTTCCCACAGTGTTGTAATAAAACACAAAACCTGCCATGTGCTTGTCAGGTTTTTTTAAGAAGGCCACAGTGTTCCCTAAGGGTTGTGAGAGAAGTTCATCCCATTGAACTGGTCAGCAAGATATCATTAGCTCGTTGTGTACATGAAATCCAGGGGTTAGAGCACCAAGCGTCACAAGCCAGTTTCTTTACCTCCTTGAGCTGATCAGAGGATCAGAGTATCAAGGAAGGATTAGCACTGACTTGGGATTTGTGTGATTGGTTAATTTATTGCGGCGATGGCAGGCCTTTCATCTATGGCAACATTTAATCAGCACGGCCATGGAGGCTATTACGGGTTAGCTCTTTTCTCAAGTCAGCCAGGGCTGCACCATCAGCCCTATCACAATTCCCCTGAAATTTCCAAATTATCTGGAACAGGCTTTAGCCTCACAGTAATAAAAATTAGAAGAGATTCCTGATAGCACTGGTGGAAAAGGCTTTCACTTGCACAGGGCAAATTATAAATAGTATGAACGTGCACTTTAAAAAAAAAATTCTCCACCTCTTAAGAGATGTGCAGGACTTATCACCCCTGCTCTGATCCAAATCCTCGTGGTTGAAAATTTATATTAGATTTTATCAGTGAGGCCTAAGTCTAGAAAAATCAATGAAGGTTATCTTTTATGTTGCAGGAACTTGTGGAAATATTGATTTTCATTTTATAGTGAATTTGGAGCATGAGTTGGTAATCACTGCTGAGCTGACTACAATGTTTGCCTACTGTATCTTTTACTGAGTTTTGCTCAAGTATTTAAGATAGTATATTCCTGTTGATTTTAGCATGTAGTTTGAAGTCAAATGTTTCTTAATGCAAGTTGGTGCATCTCTTGTTATATAATATAATCTTTCAGAGTAATGGTGATTAGCTAATGTCTGTTGAATGATTTCTGAATTTAATAGTGATGTTCAGAATGAGAGAGAGATTTCAGAACTCAACTCACATACCTTGCTTCTCCTCTTTCCTTACCTGTCACTGAGACACTTAGTGAAATACAAAGTAGAAGAGAATATAATGAAAAATAAGACAAAGCATGCTAAAAGGTAAAATATCCATGTATAGAGTTTGGAACCTGAATAATGGCTAGCATAAATTATAGTTGTTCACTCTATTAAGCATTAAGTCTTTCAGAACTAATGAAAGCTAGAAAAACTGCTGCTGATGATAAATACCATGTCCACAGTTTATTAAATGAGTCTAGATCCTGCATCTTGGCCCTTAAAAATGCTTTGGCTAAGAAAAACAGTGATTGAGAGAGTGATTGCAGAGCTTTTCTCATGTAATACTCTCACTTACTTGCTGTGGTTTTTATTTGTATTGAGCAAGTTCTCTTTCAATGCCATTTCTATTGGCAGTGTATCCCTGCAACCGATTTTTAAATGGATTAATTCCTCAAAAAGGCATTTGAATATTCAAGTAAATCTGTTCCTGCCAAATTTATGCCATTTTTTTGTTTGGTTTTAGGTAACATATATATGATTGAGCTCTTTCAGACATGATATTGGAAAAAGAATTTTAATACCTCCTTCACACAATCTAACTCCTGGGGAAGTAAAATAAAACTTTGTGCCTTACATAAAATAAAGCCTAACTGACCATGAGCATAAAAACAGGGACCATGAGCATAAAAACCAGAAGCAAATATTGTTTAAAATAGAAAAAAAAAAACCAAAAAACAAAAATCATAGCTAGTTTTAAATAGATTTTGGAGTATGGGCTCTGCTAGTTCCCTCCTTCCTGTCCTTTGGACAGAACCTGTTGTTCCCTGAGTACAGAAAGCAAAATGGTAGCAAGTACTTTTCCTGAGCAACCTTTTCAGCAACCTTTTTGCATCCTCAACTAAGGATGTAAATCTCTAACTCGAGGTTGAAAGACATTATTTCTTGAAACCGTGCAAAGAAAGGCTGTTCTTCTGGGAGAGAAACAGCGAAGCTTTTTGCAAAGTTCACGCCCTCCAGTGGAGTTGAAAACATGATGCTTCTGTGTGCCTGAGCCTAATCTCTAAATGCAAAGTCCGCCTTAGCTGCAGCAAACTTACATGAAAATGCGTATGAATCTAGCTACCTAGATCTCCTTCTAGTTGGATCGCTTGCAGCATGATGCTGGGGAACATACAAGGATGCACAGATACATAAAATTCTGGCTGCTGCAGTGAATAAATGTTACTGCATTTATATAATGATGCCATCCTTCCCCAAGTATACCGTATTATGCTTCTAATGCTGTCATTATTTTAGTATCCTAACTTTTAGTGTATTTGTTGAGTATTGTAGCTCATATGTCTGCCTTGGTTCTATCCATTTGCCTCCAATCACAGCCTGTTGATATGTTACACAGAAATGTTACGGATTTATAAACATGAGCAATGGTGTGTCACTGATTTCAGGAGAGCAATATTGTGTCCACTTTATGGTTTTCCATGTGGTGATTAAGCTGATTGCTATTCCTTTAGCTGGAAATCGTCAGGGGAAAAAAGAAAAAGAATAAATAAAAACCCCAACAAAAAAACCCAAAAACGTGATAGATTGAATTCTTTACTTTTTGGTCATGTTATTTGTATGTACTATGAATACCTCTGGTGTATGTAAATGAAATCAAGGGAGGCTTTCCCATCTATAATGTTATCTTTTCTAAAGTACAATGAAATACAAAATGGTTTTGGTTTTTTGTCTTCTTTTTTTTTTTTTTTCTTCCTTCCTATAGGTAAACATTTACGTGATCCAAAGTGTGTAATCTTTGAGCTTCACCCCACAATTGTTCCTACTGAGTATTATACTTGTTACTATGCTCCTCTGGTGTTTGAGCTGAAGTAGTGCTGGAATAAACACTTGAAAGGGTCAGCCTTAACACTGAAGGGAGATTAGGGGGAAGCACTTCTTGTTTTTTTTTCTTTTTCTTTAAATTCAAAATGAGATTACTAACATCATAAAATCTTTGACAGTGAGGAAACTACAAAGAAAGAATGACCTGAAAAGACTGAGTTAAATTTTGTTATCTGAAACACAGGTGCAATTCCTTTTGACATCACTTGGAATAGTGTCTATGTTGCTGAGGGTAAAATATGACTCATTGTCTATTTGCTTGTCTATTGTGGAACTACAGATGAGCCTGCATAACTGAACAGATATGCCTGGACAGCTTTGATTGCTTTGTTAACTATTACTCTCGAACCTGGCATTTGCATGAAATAAAATATTCTATTTTGCACACTTTAAGCCAGTAATAAGTTTAAAGAAAACAGTTAAAGGGTTCATAACACAATTAACCAGGACTTGGAACTTTTTTTCTGTATTCTCTATTTTATTAGCATTATTGATCTAAAGAAAAAAGGAGTATTTGGATATTTTTCCCAAAATCAAGTAATATTTTTCAAAAATATATATTCTTTTCAAATTACCAAAATTGGAAAGACTGTTGTTTCATTACTGAATAATATATGTCCATGAAGTTTTCTTTTAATGGCTTATAGATTCCAGTAGTGAACCTTTTTTTAGGATTATTCTCTGCTACCTGTAGTTAAACACCAGTAAGAGACTGCAAAGTGATTACATATGGCAGTCATCTGAGACCTTGCTACTGTTAGAAATAAACTTTGCTTAGCTGGTTTTCAAAGTAATAATTTCAAAGATTGGCACTTAGTTATAGCTTTAGTGTAAGCTTTAGTTTGTTAGGCTTTAGGAAGCATTTTAGATTAAAATTGAAGAAATGGAGATTTGCAGTAAGATGATGAGATTCCTGTGGGCTGGATTCCTGAGGTTTACAAGAAATTTATAGTACCAGAACAGAATCTTCCCCCAAGGATGTCCTCACCATTACAAACCCTGTGTGAGGATCATTACAGCCTTTTCTTTCTGAATGCTTTTGAGAAACCCTGTTATCTGCTGTAAGCCCCATGACTCTTTTTGTGCCTTGTCAAGGAGGTCAAATGCCCATAAGAAGGGTGGGCTTCTTTGGTGAATATGTGGCGGGGTTCCTCCAAGTCTTTAAAGGTTCTTCAAGAAAGACATTTGACCCTGGTTTGCCCCCAAGAAGACAAATAATTGACCTGGACAAATAAATCACATACAAATAATTTTTTCCTTTCACAGTATTTAAATACATCTACAGTATAGCTGAAAGCATTGGGATACATATCTACCTCTAAGATTTATTCAGACTACAAATCAGACAGTTAATAGACCAGTTAGGCAAACACGTCATTTAAAGATAATATGGAAAAGAGAGGGCATGTGAGGGATAAAAAGCCCAACAAAAAAATTAGTAATGTTGTAACACATGGTTTTTTAAAGAAAATTCTTACTTGAAAATTAGGATTGTAGTATGTTTCTAGAGTTACTGAAGAATTGCTTATATGTGTAGTGCGATGACTAGCCAGTACATATCTAGATTATTTCAGACATATTCCTGGGAAATAAGCCAACAGTGATAAATAGGCTTGATGTTTGGAAAGCCTCTAGGATGAATCTAGTGATCATAGTATTGTAAATATGAAATATGAACTTTAGAAAATGTAGTCCATTTGCCTTTATAAAAAAAAAGGAAAGAAATGCAAAAAGTAAGTTACTTTAAATCCTGTATATCAAATTAGTTACAAAAAGTGGGATATATTTCAGGAGTTGAAAAGTACAAATGGGACATATCCCAAGTCAAGAAAGCTAATTGAAGTCATTCTGTCATTCCCTGCTGAACGTTTCCTTGCTTGCTTGTATTCCAGCACCAACCTTACATGTGTTGTGCACCTCACTCATCATGATCCAAAACTTCACGTTAGATTGAGTCATTAAATTAATCTTAAAAAAGTTGGATAAGAACAGAGATGTGCTTTTTACCCCATGCCAGTAGTCTGTCCTTCAGTTTGTGTACTGTGCAGGCAAGGTCTGTGAGCTTTTATTGAGAAATAAGTGTTTATTAAGAAGGAAAAAGAAGCTAGCTTGTTTACTTTAATGGGTTCAGCTTTCTGAAATTAAGAATAGCATGTGTTAAGACTTCTACCTTCTAACATATATACACTGACATACATATTTATAAAAATCCAATTTCTTTTCTTTCTTTTTTTTTTTTTTTTTTTACCATTCCTTTTCTCAAATTTTTAAATAATTGCAAGGCAAACTGAAAAGTCTTAGTGTTTCCTTTTAATAAGATGGAGTGTTGTAATACTGATATTTCAGTAATCTTAAAATACTCAGCTTGGGTATTCTTCAATTTCAGTTGTAAGTGGCATTTTTCACGCACTGGAAGTGTGATAACCTTCAATTTAACATGGCCACAATTTCAGAAAGATCTTAAGATAATTTATACACTACTTCAGTCACTCCCAATTTATATGGGCTCTTACATGTAAATTTTAATTTTATAAAGAAAAGTATGTTATTTATTAATTTGTTCAAGTTACATATATGTTACTCAGTTCTGCAAGTGCCCAAGTAATGATAATGACCTTTTAACTTTATGTTAAATTGACTGAAGTGAATGCTGCAGAATATCAGTTGGACGATTCTCTTTTAGTAACAATCAATTGATATGATGCATATTGTCTGAAATAGCATACTTGGGAATGTCATAAAGACTCTAATTCTGCCTAGTACTGAAGAGTCTCTATTAATTGCATGGTAGGCATGAAGTTAAAAAAAAAAAAAAAATCAATCAAATTGATTTCCATGAGCCATGTCCTGCTTCCTTCACTTTAAATATGACAAAATTTCCATGATTTTCATTGTTTTCAGCAATGAAATGTGGGAGACTTCATAAATGCAGAGAATTTCACTTTGTCATGACACTGCTACACAGATGTTATAATGAAACTGTCTCTAATATTCAGGTAGACAGAAGTATAAATTTGATTGTAAAATCATCTGCTACTCTCACAGAAATTAGAAAGTCAGTTTTCTCATTTGTCTGAATTTTCTAGCATTTAAGAGATATTTCAAGTCAAATACCTGCCTTTTAATTTTCAAAGCACTGTGGTTTATATATTATTTTGTTAAAATCACTGGCAGTCTTCTGTGGAGTACTTTAGAAATAGAAGTTTTAAAAGGCATTTTAGAAGTAGCCTGTTTATAATGCACTGTAGAGAAATAATTCCTCTGACAAATATGCTATTTACAGTCAAATCATTTAATAAGTAAAAGGAAAAGCAGTAGTGTGATTTACTAGGAAGCATTCCATTCCTGTTAATCAAAGTCCCAGGCCTTGTGGAGTAATCTAGGGATTTTCTGTTGTGTTTTATTAGTTGTTTTTTTTGAACTATAATCTCAGTAATGAACAAGTCACAAAACTCGGCTGTACATACAAAACTACCATCTATCGCAGTTCTTTCAGTCTCAAATAGGATAACCGGAGCATAACTACTGTGAAGCAATACAATTATGAATTTCTTGAGGGGGAGAAAGGAGAGATAAGTGCGCAGAAGTCAGCTAACACTGATGCATGGGTGGCTACAGCATGCAAAGGGTTAACAAGATTTTCATTTTAGATAGTTGCCGTAGTAACAATCAGAGAGCTCAGGCTGTATCTTTTCTATTTGTGGGAAATGTTTAGATTTACACAGTAGCTCAGCTTATTATACATCTGCCTTGATTGCTGGATAAGGTTCGTTGATTAAAAACAGAATAAGATGCATTTTTATAATACTAAGGGAACCCTCTGCCCCTGCCCCCACCTCCCATCACTCTTTGTCCAGATCCCTCTCTGCTGTCCCAGCACTCGCTGCTGCTCAAGGTGTGGCTGTAAATCAAGTTTCACTTGAACTTTCAAGGAGCACAGGCGGGTGTCGCCTGCACTGTATGTGGTGGGAGCGCTTCCTCCTGAGCATCCCTTTACCCCTTTGGAACATAAAGCCATGCTACAGTGAAGGCTGGATTCGAGCCTTGCTTCTTTTGTTTGATGTCACAGCTGATGTTCAATTGCTCACCATCCACAGCTTAGCAAAAGAAAGTGTGTTCAAAGGTCACCCCATGGCAGAGGAGCGAAAAGGCAGATTTTCGAGTATTCATCATCCAACTGTTCCCCATGGTACTGTCAGGAGCTGTCAGAGGCTCATGGGCTCTGCAGTTGTGGGCACCTCTCTTCAATGTGCAAACAGGGTCTGAGCTTGTGAAAATCAGGCAACTATTCATTTCCTACCCTTAAAAGCTGAGAAGGCTTGTTGAGAGCCAAAGTGGGTACTGGGTGTTAGAGGCTGCTGCGACCCTTGAGCCAGGCGGCTGCCACCCAGACTGATGGCCCGTGTTCTGGCGGTGGCCTCACACCTCACCTGGAGGCCCATATCTTCTGGGAGCAGGGAGAAACCCTGCTCATTTGGGATGCCAAGTTTAAGCCTGCCTTGAACAGCTGCTGCTAATTAGTGCCAAGTGCTGTGTGGTAGTTGTTTGAAACAGTGTGGCTGGAGTACTGTAGTGTTTTAGTGCCAGTTTCTGTGATAAGAGGAAGGGAAGTTCCAGTATAAAGTTTTACTAACATTTGCAGTTTGATAGCCAGGACTTCTCCAATTCTGCCAGTTCCTAAAGCTTTTGCTCCTTTAGAGCTCTCAATTTTTCATACTGCTAATGATGTTTGTGGTGTTAGGTTGCTTTCTTGGCTCCATAACAGATGCACTGAAGAGGGGCTTGCTTTCTTTTACAGGCTTCATTGGGATGTTGAGGAGTTTGGAATATTTGGAATCTGGTGCCTTTATTTTTTTTTTTTTCTCATGTATTTGAAAACTGATTTGAAAATTATACTAGAAGTAGAAGGGATTCAATTTGATTTACTTTGACCCAGGAAAGGCCTTCAAGGAAAATTACCATTTGGAAATAAAAAAAAAGTGTGGATCTGGTCTGAGTCAACAGTAACATAAAACATAGAATAGTTAGGGTTGGAAAGGACCTTAAGATCATCTAGTTCCAA
>JBAFWW010029900.1:0-10208 GCA_036873685.1 Agapornis canus | reverse complement strand
AGTTTAGTAACTAAGGTATAACACAAATCACTGCTGCTACCACCAATAATAGTAACGATAAAAAAGTAACAAGGGAAGAGAGTGCGATACCACCCGCCAAAAACGAGCCTGACCAGGAAGCGCGTGCCCTTCCAGGTAACTCCCCATTACCTCCCTAGGCATGACGTGCTGTGGTATGGAATACCTCTTTGGTCGGTTTGGGTCAGGTGTCCTGTCCCTGCTTCCTCGCGGCCTCCCCTCCTCCCTGGCAGAGCATGAGACTCACAAACTCCTTGGTCAGACCAAATATCTGAGCAGTAACTAAAACCATTGCTGTTATCAGTTCTGTTCCTAGGCTGAATCAAAACACAGTGCTGCACCAGCTACTAAGAAGAAATAAAAATGACTGCTATTGCTGAACCCAGGACAACGGTTCTTTTAATTCATTGTAGGGAAATGTTTGGACAGCACCCTTCCTTTTTTGTGTGGCTGGAAAACTGTAGGCAGCGTGTGATGCCTACTGAATATGATTTAGACTGCATGTCTGTCCACCAGCCTGGCACTTGATATTGAGATTGCACCTCTGATGCAGAGAGTTGATGTCTGTGTGGTAAATGCAGCATATGTGGACACACAAACAGAAGGGGGAGACAAAGAGGCTGCCATTTTTGGGTAAACATACTGAAAACTGGGTGCTTTGCTAGGAACCAAGCAGGATGATATATGCACAAAGCCTTGCTGGTACTTCTGCTCTGACAGTACTAACAGATGCCATGGAAGATTGCCCGAGGAAAGAGGATACTGAGGTTTATCTGTTGCTTGATCTCCTCCTAGGGAAAATCATACCAGTCTAGACAGCACAAATGGTACTGACTCCAAGAGAAAACACCCAATTTTCTCTGAAAAGCTACAATATGGGTGAAACGGCAATGGTAACTGCCTAGGAACTCAGTACACAGGGAATTCTGGCATAGGCAGTTTGTGTATGTCCCTAGGGCAATGGAAATGCCTTTTGTAGTTTTAAACCAATATAATATATACTCTGAAGAATGCAAATGATGGATGAGATGGCCATTTTCTGGACTTTTCCAGGTAACTTAGAACAGAAACATTTCCTGTTATGTTACAACAAAATTGAGGCTCCTTTATTTTTGAATGTTTACTTCAGAGTCACAATATACATTACTGCTTTTAAAGAAGTCAGGAAACTGCCATGAAAGAACCTGATGAACTTGAAACCCTACGCTGATATTTTCACATGTGATGTGATCTGGCACAATTGTATGTATTTGTGCTGTTGGGTTAATATAAATTATCAGCTAGTTTTCATACTGGTAATATTCCTGCAGTGCAATTTGTATCCATCACTGTGAGAAAATATTATCAAAGAAGCAGTGAGGTCCACAAAACAACCAACCAACCAAACAGAAAAAAAACCAGATCAACCCCAAAACCAAAACACAACCAGTAGCACTTAACTGAAAGAAGTAAAAGTCATCTGAGAGAAAGATATGATGCCATGAAATACCTAACAAAGGTAGGTAGTACTATCAATGGTCAGTAAAGCTTAGCACATTCTGAACAATTATAGTTTCAGGTTGCTCATACACCTTCAGCAACCTGCTTACCCAATCACCGTGCTGCTAGGTATTTCCATTTTGAAATGAGTTGTTACTGGAATTCAAATTGAAAGTTCAGCCAAGGTCACTGTATGTCTTGTATTTGCAGGTTTTGAGTGTGTGTGAATTGGTGATATTGATGTGATGATATTGATATTGATGATATTAAATGTGGAGATCCCTGCTGGATGTTCTGATGTATCTTTTGAACATGAGTTCTCAGAAAAATTAACCTAGCACTTAACTTCAATCTACAATTCAAATTTCTACTTGCCTTTTGGGCAGTTCCTCTCCAGTTTTGCAATTGTTCCATGTTCTGTACAGATGTCACTAGGTAAAGCAAAGAAAATGTTCATCTTGGAAGCTGGAAGGCAGAATAATGTTCTTTAGTGTTACAATTCTTGTCTACACTTGAGTTTTTATACTTTTATTTATTGATATGTCTAAATATTTCCTCTAGAAGTTTGGCTGACATGATGAAGTCTTCTTCAAGCTTCATAGAGTCCTTTGGTCTGCTTTTGTTTCATTAGGAGACACTTTACTGGAATATATGTGATTTATAATATCTGTTTATAATGTTGATCTTAATCTAAGCTCTTAAGTGAAACAAGACACTCTAAGAATCAATTGTCTGGCATTCCTCTGTGTTTACAGCTATAGGACAACTAGAAATGGAACTTGGTTGTAGAAATTGCTTTCATACTACACAAGTACATAAAATAATAATGGCATAAAATTCTTTGTGTTAAAAATATACTTTTGCCTGCTAAGGTGCCTGCAACCTTAGTCACAGGATACCTAAAAGAGTATCATCTGTTTGTTAATGAACTGCCTTTATTTCTCTTTCTTCTCTGGGTATGCAACACTCCTGGAGACAGTGCTCAGTGGTGAGAAGTGTACAGATTGTGACTGTGTATCAATGAACCCTCAGTGGTTTTCTGTGTTGATTCCTCAGACAAACTGATGTTGGCTGGGAGGATGCTGACATTTGTATGTCCTATTATGTCCCCTAGGTCACCATGAAGTTATTTATTACTAGTGGCAAGTGGGAGAATTCCTTGTCACTGTGAATTTCAGAAGGGAGAACAAAATCCATTATTTCTCTTCTTAGTGCAGTTGTATGTACCTGAAAAAGCATGTTCTAGTCCATGCTTTTTTCTTTAACTTTTTTATTTTAAAGTGGGTTAAACCATGCCATCTTTACTGGTCATCAATGAAATCCACACAGAATTATTGCAGAAGAAAGGTCCTGTGGAGGTACATCATTCCTGACTCTGATCACTTCATGCTTCTCCGATATGGAAATAGATCTTTGAACTGATCCAATCAGTGAAAAATGTTATATGACCTTTGGTCATAATACGGCAGTTAATGTATCAGATGGTATTAAATTGTCTTTTTGCTCTTGCCATGCACATCTATCACTTTTACAAACCTCTCTATGAGGTAAAACCTATTCATTTGATCTTTTTAAAAAGCATGTTCAACTCATGAATCCATCTGATTATTTTTTTATTTTATTTTATTTTTTTGGCATGGGACAATTCTGTGGTTTGTTTCAGTATTATCAAAGAGTCAGACACCACTGTGTTTGATTTAAACCTGCTCCTGTGCTCCCGTCACATGCTACAAATCACGCTTCCCCCACCAGTAAGGTATGCTCTTGGTGCTACTGGAATCTCTTTCTTTCAGCAAGGAAGACCCTCATATCTCTGGGATGATGTTCTCATTCACATGGACTCCTACCAGCTGACCTGTGTAAGTGAATTCCTGACCACTCAGCTGATGAGCATCCCGCAGCTCACAAGCTTAAGAAATGAGATAAAATTTTCTGCATCTGTTTGGCCGCTCTAAAGCTCAGCCTCCAAACCCTAAGGACAAAAATATGGAGTGTTACATCAGCATGAACTGTCTTTTGGAAGGCTAAGCTTTCACACTGAATAAATGTGAAGATGGTTGGATATTACTTCATTTTAAGGTAACATTAATATTAACCAACAGTGGAATCCCAAAGGCAATGTGTGGCTGCCGTTTGAATACCAAATCAAGCTGCTTTAACTGGTGTTGAACATTAAAATACAAAATAAAGCTAGTTACAACCTGATGAATGTATTAGGCTGAGAATTTATGATAAGGGCACAAGATTGTTGTTTTGGGTACATGTTTGAAACTAAGATACTGAAGGATTTTTTTTTTTTTTTTAGTTTAAAGGAATGTGTTTGAAATTAATGTGAGTATTCAAATAGCTATGTATAATCATAATAAACACACTTAACACAAGCGTTTTAATGCATGGTCTTGTAGTACAGGGCAGATGTGTCTTGTAGTTTCATTAAAATATTTCATTCTCAGAATCAGTACAGTATCATAAATATACCATTTCAGTAATGTTTCCTATATTGTTTTACATTCAAAGGTCTCTTTTCCTTTTTTGCCAGTTTATATTAATTCTTTTTTTAATGCTTTTGTGATAGAGAAATGAAGAGTACATCTATCCTTGTTAGATGGACAACTTAATTCTGCTAGCCCTGACAAATTATAAAGTACAAGGTAAAACATATATAAGTGAAATGATTTGATATCATAGCTGAGCAAATCAAGAAATGCTGTGAATATTAATTATATTAAGGTACAAAGATAATTAGTACTATCTTATAAAAGTGTTGTGGCAATTTAATGCTTAGAATTTACTACCAGGGACACTCCAAAAAGTATTCTTAACTGAAATGTTTAGATTGTGGAAGTGAATTTTCATTACAACTTGATTTACAAAATGTGACTTACAATTTGCACTGGCCTATGTAATATGAATTGTAAATACTGTAAATAGCCACAACACAAATCTGCTCTGTCAGAGATATTGAATTCACCTAAAGGATGGTCTATTTCCAGCCCAATAGCCAGTTCACACTTACTGTCCATATGAACACTCTGTTAACACTACTTCAAAGATGAGGCAAGGTATTTCTATTCTAATGTATTCAGTCCATGCTAGGGACTAGAATTAGGGAACTAATTAATAACTAAAAACTATTAGGGAAATAATTTTAAAAGTTTTCCACATTCATAGCTTCCTTGGCAATAATCATCCTCATTTACTTGTGTCTGAGGAATTGTATTTCCCTGCGTGGAGCTGTACTATCAGTGCTGTATAGTGCATGATGGAAAGAAATGCCCAAGCTCATAGCTTCACTCTGTGACTTCTTTTCTCATCCTGCTACTCAGTACAGAGCTTGATGAAATGCATGGTGTCCATTGGAACAGGACTCTTTAGTCTGACTCTGAGAATAATGCTAAAGGGATGGAGAGAATTGGAAAGAACTGATAGAGCTTTATAGATTCATAACTTTTCAAGACAGGGTCATAACCTAGGACTTATAAGCTTCAGACATGAGAAACTGCTCTCAACAGACAATATTTAACTACAATTTTTCATATTGAGTCACATTCAGTTTTCTCCCTCGCTCTGAGTATTTTGTTTCAAACAACGGTTGCTTACAGGTATGCAGAATAAGTTTTCAGTGAAGACTACCATAAAAATGAAAAACTACCACAACCCAGCTTTTGACTTAACAGATTATTTTTTACATTATTGTTTTCTGTTTAAGCACAAAGCAAGGTTTTAATTTACAATGTTTATTTACAGATACCTTTTTTATTCTCTCAGGGGCCAAAAAAAGAGAACATTTTCATTTTAGGGCTTCCTTCTCAGAACTTTTGTATGCCTTACATCTTCCATTTATGATCTAAAGGGGACACTTCTATTGCAAAATAAGAGTGCAAGACAGTAATTTCAAGCAGTGTGCCTGAGATCATCCACAGCTTGTTCCCTCATTCTGTTTTCTGCCACTTAATTTAGCTTTCGGTAAGTCAAATGTGCTTAAGGAGGGTGGGTGCAAACCAGCTGATGTCATTGGTCTCTGCTCTTGTATTAATTGGTAAAAAAGGTCAATGAAGCTTTACCAGTAGCTCAGTCTTCTACACACCATTACTTTCTGTTCTACCCCCTGTTATGTTCATTCTTGGTAATTTCAGCAAGATCTGGTCTCATAATTTTAATGCACTTGTTTTGAGTCTTCCTGTAGTTGGCATGTTTGCATGATGACTGTCTCATTCATAAAAAACAACAGGCTGACTATGGAGGCATCAGCTGTTGTTTCATGCCTGATCACAAATTTTTCTTCCTCAAGTCCCATATGAAAAATAAAATATGTTCACAGTAACAGGAAGCTTCTTATGTCTCACTCTACCTCACTGAAAAATATGCAAAAGCTTTCTCCCCCTGTCTATTGAGTAAAAAATATCAAAAGCTATTATTCAAAGGTTCTGAATAAAGAACAAATTAATGAGTAATTCTGAACAACAATAAACTTGAGGCTTGTTATGCAATCTATTCTTCAACACCAAGAAAAAAAGGTGAAATGTTTCAACCACATTTTTCACTGTGAGTCATTCACCTTTTGCTGTATACAGTGATATTTCACTTAAAAAATTGTTTCCTACTCTCAAAGCTGCTTATGTGGAATAATTTAACATATAAATATCCAAAAACCAAGTTAAAACTCTTTAAAATACTCTAAATTGAGGTAATGGGAGTTCTTAAGAAAATGTAACACAAAAATGTTCCAAAATGTTCCATTTAGGTTATGTGAAATCATATTTATTTTTGTAACGGACTGCCTGCCTCAAAGGCTCCTAATTTCTCTGAGTTCTTTCTTTAATTTCTCCAAGTTGTTTCTTTAATTTCTCCATCTGCTACTTACTTTCATGATCTAATTAGGAGACCAAGGTCTAAATTTCAATGTTTTGGACTCAGTGCAGACCTGGTGATGTTACTAAGACCACTGGACCTGGCTTGTCTGTGTTTCTAATCTCAGCCATAGCAAAGTAAGTAGGACTCCTCCCAGATCTTCAGGACCTGCCATGCAATCCCATTTTGCCTATGTTAAATCCATCCACTTTCACTCCTTAACTCTCTGTCAACTTGTTCAGCATTCTCCTTAAATTGTTCTTTGAGCCTGAAACTTCCTTCTCTTAATTGCAAAACCTCCAAGTCTCTGTTGGGGACATTCTCGCTAAATCATATCTCCCAAAAGAAGATCCTGAAATTGTGCTATTGAATTGCTCCTTGGAAATAGGTAACCACCAAAGCTAACTCTGTCTGGTTTTCTTGATGCCAGTGCTTATCACAGGGACTTTCTCCTATTTGCATAAGACTGATATATTTGGGATTCCACTGAGATGTGATCTTCCCAATTACAAACATTCTCCTCACACAAGAGTGGGAGACAGCAACACCTCCAGCCAAGACTTTTCTGACAGGTTTGCTATATCACCTTGGGATATTTTCAACCTCTATTACACAGCTTTTGGCTCATTCTTTTGTGAAAGTTCACTCATTCTGTCTGTTCATGGTAATAAAACAGCAAATCAGCTTGGAGTACTGATTTTACCCCAGCCTTGCTGTGATCCTGCTTATAACATCTTTTAACAAGTAGTGAATGAATTGAAAATAGAATTTACTTTTTTTTTCTGAAATCATGCAAGAAATCTGTCAGAGCCTGTAATCAAACTGATGATATTTAAGTCTTGGTCTAGTGGAAATGTCTTCTTTTGTTAATTTCTCATGAAGCTCCTTAGGCTCCTGTTATAAGCCAGTGGAATGCACCCAATAGGACAAAACATCAGTCTAAGCAGGGAGACAAGTAAAATAGCTAGTAAGAAACTTTGAGGAATAGCCTGTGAACTCTGTACTGAAGGAAATCATCAGTCTTCACTCGCTGTGTTAAATATTTAAGTATTTCCTTGCTTTAACAGTCAAGGTGAACTTTTCCACAAAAAATATAGAGAATCTATAGATCCAATAACTCATTTATGCTAAGGGAAGGACTTTCTGAGGATTTGGAGACTAGGCTTGAAATCCTTGGTTTTGGTATTTGGGCCATGAATTTAAAGACTGTTTTGCTGTGTCCCAGGTAGATGTCCTAACTTTGGTCTGCAGGTGTTACTGGGTGGGATTATCTTCAGCTCCTTCTGTTCGATGTTTCCATTACCTAAATATCTATGTAGTACTTGGTATGGGAAGTTAAGCATGATATCCCAGGTGATTGTTCTACCAAGTTGCATGCAAACCTCTTTCCTTTTTCTTCAGTAAAGAATCAAGGCCCTTTAGTCTGATCTTGAGAATCCTGCTAAAGCTGAAATGTGAACCTGGGATGGAAGGTTGCTGAGCTAGGTGATATGTTTACCAGCACAAGGTAGGGACTTAGCCAGGTGGGATAGTTCAATGCTGGTTTTGAAGATCTCTGTAGTGTTTAAGTGTGTGTCTTAGGCACTCAAAAGGTAGTTAAGCAATTAATTTGACCCACTGTTAATATAGAAAGAGTGGTCATCATCACCCTGTCTAGCTCTTCAGCTTAGCTCTGGGTGTCAGACTCCCTCCCCAGAACCTCAGATGTTTGCCTCAAGGCCAATGCCAAACATCACTGAGCTTCACTAATAGCTAGTGAATACGTTTGGGCATCCCTGGTTTATAGCTGAGAACTAAACAGAAGGAAAAAGCACTAGGAAACCCCATGAAATTAATGTATTAAAATGTTTAATGAATGCAAAGGCTCCAAATGTATGGATATTTGGAAACTGCAGACTCTAATTCCATGCTATCAGTGAAAGTCTTTCAGATCTTACTGAAATACAGAGGTCTTTGAGATGTACAGCTTGCCTGCATCTTCCTAAATCTTCTGGCTATTAAACAAAATGTAGGAGACCATCTCTTCATAAAAAACAGTTCCTAAAACCTCATTTTTTTCTCTCAAACCTCTGCCAGGAGCTAGGCAGAAGGTTATTAGCAGTTGATGGGGCTACCAGTCTCTCCTGTTTTAGCAGGACAAGGTTATTCAAATGTTAATCGTTTTGTTCAGTCTCTCTGACACTGGCTGCTTTTTTTCCATAAAATGGAAGATTTAATCCACACTGAAGGTTTTGGTCAGAGGTAAAGTTCAGAAAATCAAGCAGAATTCCTAAGTATAGACAGACAGAGTCCCTGGGCTGCATCAGCCACTTCAGCTGCTGTGGCCTTATCTTGCAACATCACCCAGATTCATCAGTGAACTATCTCTCAAACACTGTCATCCCTTAATCAGTCTTAATGATACAGTTTCTGTCATAACGTAAGCTCAGGAAGTTCTATTTCAGCACAAGCTGAGTTTATGAAAGCTGTAGCATGTGGGTATTTTACAACAACCTTGCCCTGGGAGAAAATAAAGGAGCTGAACTAGAATGTTTCCTTTCTACCAAGGCTGTGATAACAGCAATTTCAAAATGACATATAAAATGTTTCTTTATTTATTTGCAAACACAAGAATGTCAGTCTGCCATGAAGCAAGAAATTACAATATCAACATGCTATAGGGATGTATGAATACTTGAAACAAACAGGCGTGTTAAGAGAAGTGCAATGTATTCTCTAACAAAGCCATGACAATAACTTCATCATTCATTTGCACAGACACACTTACACATGCATTCACACGTTTTTCTTCTACTATTTTTAGAGATAGCTTGCCCATTGAAAATTGCATCTGAAAGACTTAGGGGTTTAATTTTTGAAATATTAATGATACTAATTTAAATCTGCATCTCTAAATGTGATTTTTATTAAGGGCTTAAAATGGCTTTTCCCCCTAAGTGCAAGATGTGTGTTATGGGCTTAGGAAGTTGCATTAAATTTGAAACGATATATATTATCTCTATCTATATTAAGTATTGTAGTTTAATCTGGATCTGCTGATAACTGAGTGGTCAATTCTTTCAAATGTCACTAGTCTTACTTGTGAGCAGTTTATTCCAGTGTGTAGCAGGTATGTAGAGGAAGCATGAAGAATTTGTGACAGGTCAGTCTAAGCATGACTAAATTATATTCGATACTGATAAGAAATGGTCAGAATAGCATGACTGGAGCAGAGGAGGGAAGACAAAAACACACCTTTCTAACAACTGCTATTTTTGTTGTTATACCTCCAAGTCTTGAAGCAGAAGTATCTATAGTGGGTGCTGGGGCCAAGATTCTTCCCTCTGAAGTTTGCATAATGTATGCCAGTATAAGGAAAGTCTGTCTGGATAGTTTTGATATTTTACTAAGTCAGGGGAAGTCAGATGGGTGTCATTGTGTAGTTTGAAATAAATTCCATAAGTCCACTTCAACATCTGTCTCTTGGTGTGGTCTCAGGAAGCAAAGAAATAAAATGTTTTATGGAAGAATAATAATGGGAAAAGACAAAACACATATAACAAGTGTTATGTTAAAGGTGTTCTGAGGAAAACCTACAAGTGTATGTACAGAGAATTAGCTTGTCATCCTGTCATGGGTTCAGCTGTAACAATCATTTTTCTCCTTCTTAGTAGCTGGTGGAGTACTATGTTTTTTGATTTAGTCTGAGAACAATGCTGATAACACACTAATGTTTCAGTTGGTGCTAAGTAATGCTTACACCAATCAAGGAGTTTTCAAGTCTCTCATGTTCTGCCAGTGAGGAGGGGCACGAGAAGTCAGAAGGAAGCAGAGACAAGGCACCTGACCCAAACTAGCCAAAGGGGTATTCCATACCACAG
>JBAFWW010029899.1:0-11576 GCA_036873685.1 Agapornis canus | reverse complement strand
GGACTAGATGACCTTTGAAGGTCCCTTCCAACCCAAACTATTCTATGATTCTATGATTAAGATGATAGTAATTTCCCTAATAAGCTGGTAGCCAAACGTCTCTGCTATCAACACTGTTTTGGTCACAGAACCAAGACATATCTCTACACAGGATGTATGAAGAAAATTAATACAAAAACCAGGATGATAAGGAAAAGTATCAGACAAGTTTCTTCAATCTGTTCTCACTTTCTCACTTGGATACTTATCCAGATGCTGATAAAAGAATGTTGCTATAGGACAACACAGCCTCATCTGGCATCATTTCTTCTGTTTAAAAAAAAAAAGACTGAATCCTCAGTGTTACTTATTCATCTGCATTTCCCATCAGTTATTTCTCTGTCCCACAGACTTTTAACAGCCAAGTTGTCCTGTCTTTTAATTGCACTTCTGTGGAATTTAGAATATGGTAAGTCATGTGCAACCATGATGTTTGCTCCTTACCTGAGTACTTAATTTCAATAGAAACTAAATATATATTTGATCATGCTGTAGAATATCTGCCCCTGTGTAAATAGAAGTGCAAATAGAATAACTTGCCACCAGTATTGAAGTAAGTATCTGTAATTCAGAAATTTGCCTAAATTTGGTTAGATTGAATAATATCTTATGCTAGAATATAACATATGGAGGATTCTGCGTGGCATCAAAAGTAGTGAGCTTTACCGCATCGTCATTTGCCCAGCACTACACTAGACTACAGCAAGTATTTACAATGCTTAGAGCTGTTAAAAGCATGACTTCTGATGAAAACCCAGAATTATATTTGTACTGTGCTTAGAAAAAGGTTCTGTAGCACAAGTGACAGGAGAAAGAATATCAGGTTGAAGAGAGAAAAGATATAAACCCAGTTATAATTTTGGGTATAAACCTTACAGCTGTTTCCTTATCATGTTTCCAAGTAATAAACCTGGAAAAAGCACAAGTTTTGGATCTCATGAAAACAGAAAAAGTAGCACATAACTATATAACAATGAGATGTCATACAGCCCTTTATTTATACTTTTTTCAAGTATCACTTTTAATTCAAGAGAGATTGGTTTCCACTAGTGGTGTTCTTTTATTCTAACTCCAAAGAATATAATTGTTTAAAAATTATCAGATCATAAGCACAAAGCATGTGCTGCTTCTGTGCTGGTGATGAGCACATTCATATAATAAGTAGTGTACTTCAGAATTCTTCAGATTTCTATTTTTATTTTATTTCACAACAAGCTCTTCTGAATCTTTAACTTTTCTTATTTTTCCTTCATATCTTCCCATTTTTTTTTGCTCTTCAACTGAGGTTACTTATTCCCCTGCCCAGTTTTCTTTGCATGCATTTGAATAATTACTTTCAATATCTGCAGATGTGGAAATGTTTACATATGCGAAATGCATGGAATTAATTTTCTAATATTAAAATTCAAAAAAAAAAAAAAAAAAAAGAAAAAAAAAAGATTGAGGCACACTAAGGATGTTATTTGTTTATTTTTCCCCGATGTTTTCTATTCTTTAGAGGTAGAGTTTCAGAGTGCACTATTCTAACCTTCACAGTTGACCCTTGGCAGATCTTGTCCTTCAAGTGTTTGCTCCAGAAAGTTAAAACACTGATTATTCTGGTGTGTCAAAACTGCCCACCAAGAAATCAGCTGGTTATGGATGAGAAAGGCCACTTTCTTTAGACTGTGGAAAAATGATTTCACTTAAACATTTTTCTGGTATGGAAACAGGAAAAGAAATGGCAAACAAATGGAAAAGAGTTGTTAAAATGTTAGAATTTGTGACTTGAAAGAATTCTTTTTCCATATGCTACAGTTTGTTTCTCATGTGCACAATTCGTCTGGAAGTGTATGAATTTTGAAACCAAAATGTGCCATATGAACTTCTGCATAAGACAGAACAGATTGTTTGAATTTCATAGCTTCTAAGTTATAAAACTGGCATTTTATCTTGATGCAGTTATTTCAAGTCAGGAAAAAAATCTAGTCATTTACATAGGCAGTTTTTTAACAGTTAATTGTACTATTGTAAATTTGCTAAATTATTTTTTCTAGTCTGTCTGTGTTCAGCTTCCACCTATTGCGTCTCATTACTTTTTTTTTTTTCCCCCACATCTAAATTGGATTCATCTACTTTCAGAAATATGTTCCCTGAGTTGGTACTCCAAGGCTAAAATAAAAACACCTCTTACAGGTAAACTAAGTAAATAGAATTCTAAGTTTTTCACTAGAAGGCAAATTTTCTCTCTCAAGTTATTCAGGACCCTTTTTTATGACTGATGTCAAAACTGAAATATCTTAGTCAGTGCTGGTTTTGTCACAGACTTTTCCACACAAAGTTGTTCCTTTTTCTTATTCAATACTACTCTACCTCGGTACGTTCACCCTTTAATGTGAAGTGAAATGCCAATAGCTAGAAATTGGTTTTGAGTCTTTTCACTGATGTTGTGTGGTGCTGTCTTCTACCTTTGCCTGTAGGAGCTGGACTTCCTTCCTAGATATTTGACCTCACTTTTGGCAGTATTAAAAATTTAGTAGTATTCTACACATTTTTACTTAAACTATAGATAAAAATATCATAAGGACAAGAATTGATTCCTGTGGAACTCTATTAACATTATCCTTGTTTCTCATTAAGATTACCACTGAGATCTAATATTAAACTGCTCTAAAAATGATTAAGTTTTCCATTGATAGTATATGATGTGAATTTAATTCAGGCTGTTATGTGGGTCTAAGTCAAATGCCATATCTAAGCCTATTATACCAAAGTTACCTTTATAAATCAACTTTGCAGAAACAATTAGTCAGTATGAGGTTGTTTATTTTTCAAATGTTTCCAGAAACTATGCTGAATAGCATATTAACATCCTCTAAATCTTCACCAGTTGCATGTCCTATCATCTTGTGTGTAAGTTGGACTGAGACATATGTACCAGTAACTGAATTTTAGCTACCTGTCTTTTTTTAATATTTGGAAATGCAGATCAGCACCTAGCAGCCCTAAAGACACTTGGTTTGGCAACAAGCAAGTTAGTGATTATGGTGTCCAACCTCTTGAAGACAGTGAATATGCCAGCCAATATTTGAAAGCATTCTGGGGCAGAACCTGGCAGCTTCCACCTGCATAACACAGACTGGCGATGCTCAACTTTGTTTTTCTCTGGAAAAAAATTGTAAGAATTGGTGTAAAGAATAGAACTGGTAGATTCTTTAGAGTTAGAAATCACAAATCTATGAGATTCCTGTGAAAGTACCATTGAGTCTATGCACAAAGGTTGATATGACGTCCTTTGATTTCCAAAGGCAATCGACACAATCCCTCAGCAAAGGCTCTTAAACAAACTAAGCTGCCATGGGATAAGAAAGCAAGTTTCCACATGGACAAATAACTTATTAAAAAAAAAAAGAAACAAATCACTAATTTTTATTTTTTTTTTTTTTAGGTGGAGACTACAGGACCATGTGTATGTTCTCAGTCTCTTTGATCAGTAGAAAGAAACAGTGAAATGATAAAGTTTGTTGATACTAACAGGTACTACAGAGTGGTAAAGGTGGAGACCAGCTGCATAGCCTAGGTGACAGAATCACAGATGAAGTTTAGTATGGACAGACATAAGCTATGCATATGGAAATATTCAAATCTTGGATGGGCTCTACACTGTCTGTTAGCATTCGTGACTGATGTTTTGGGTTTATGATAGATTGTTCTGTCTTTCTAATGTCATCAAGTTATGAACATTCTAAATTCATATCTGATATGGACACTGTCCACAACCCTACAGAAAAATTGTTTTCCTATGTATTCTTTTAGTTGTCACAAAAGATAGGCATGAGCAAAGCCAGTGGCACAGCACTGTGTTTCTATTTAGTTAATTAAGACCTGTAAATAAATTAAAGATGAAAACAGCCATCTAAGTGCTGTGTTGTAATTTTGTTGTTTCTCATTAGCTTCTGCTAGGATTGCTACACTTCCTATATAAGCTCTGAGAAAATCTTTGCATATCTTAATTTCATAGGCAAATCTAAAAATAAATAAGCCTAAACCCATCCCTTCCAAATGATGATTTATTTCTTAGAAAGGTCAATTTAACTTTTAGAACATGTAAATATTAAATTAATAAAATTGTACAAAAGATAGTTCACCACATCAGCATTTTACTGCATAAACCCTTATGAGTAGCTATGACCTGCTTTTGAGTGTGAACTAACCTGTGGTTGTAGAGTTTGGGGAACCCTTTCACACTGTTCTAAATATTTTGGTAATCATTTTAAAAACAAACAAGTAAACAAAAAGGTCCCCTTGCCTGTTCAGTTTTGGTTGCTTTAATATATTACACAGTCAATAAAAAGACCAAACTGAAAACCTGAGCTGGAGGTGTGAGAAACACAACTCTGAGCTCTTTGTCATGTGGGATGAGAAAACCGCTACACCAAAGCTCTTGGGAGTCATCTGTCAAACTGATTGGAAAAAACATACTCTCATAAGTTACATCTTGTAGGTATGGAATTAAATCAGCCAACCTACTGTACCCTAATACTGCCCTTAATTCTTAGCTATTTGAATAACTAGTAATCAGGAAATGTTTATTAGTAAAAGTGCAGGGTTTAACACATGTATAAAATTGAGTACAGGCAGTCACAAACAGAACAAAATAATTTTGGGTTTGCATTTCTTTTTCAATAGGAAAATTATTCTCTGATGACTGTATTGCCAAGCTTTCACTATTCTATTTGCAAAGACCATTATACTCTTCTGGTTTGGTGTATGAGATAGGGAAAAAAATTTGAACCATCATACCATGTTGTGATCTACGAAGCTAATTTCATAGCTATCTGTGAATCCCAGCAATATAAATTAACATACTATAAGATGACAAAGTATTTTCTTCCCTACTAGCATTTCCCATAAGTATTCACCCTCAGATTTTTTTTCTATGTGTGCACCTGAGAGATGAGTTTTTTTCCTAGCTGCTAGGTTCAGTTCCACACTAACCAATACTCAACACTTGGATTTTTTTCAGTTTTATTTTATCTTTTTTCAGGAGTGGATGGCAATGATCAAGACCTTTGTTTAGAGAGAATGGGTTACTAGGTTATTGTAACAAAATCTTTTCCTCTATGAAGTGAAAATCAGAAACTGTCTCGATTTGCATTCTTCCCACATTTTGCGAACTTTCAAGTTGCTCTTCCACAGTGCATTTAGGCACAGGGAATTAATTCATGGCTACTTAGGCAAGCCAGGTAATATCACTAATATGTACAATTCTTGCTTAGAGTAACCAGAAAACTTTCCTAGCTGTATAGCTCCAGTGCCTTGTATCTGTATTCATTCTATATGCTGTACGGTACCAGCTGTGGTCTTGCTCATGGTGAGTGAGACACATCATTGAGATTAATCACTATTGTGTTCTCTGTCAAGAGGGAGTGGGTTCACAGTCCTGCGTGTCTTTCGGCTCCATATCACCTCCGCAGACTTCCAGGACTCAACTTGATTCAGGACACCTACAAATTCTATCTGTTCTGCTAGCAGATTATCTGCTGTGGTCCTGGTGGGAAGGATACAGATCTGTCCTTATTGCCCCTCTTTGCAAGGCCAGATAGAGTAGTCTATATCTGACAGCAGACAGCACACTACTTAGCATCTGCTTGTACTTGCATGTCCTGGGTTCAGCTGTTTGTTACTGTTCTCCTTCTTACTAGCTGGTGAAGTGCTGTGTTTTGGCTTTAGTCTGAGAGCAATGCTGGTAACACTGGTGTTTTAGTTGTCCCTAAGTAGTGTTTACTCTGATGTAGGACTTTCCAGTCTCTCATATTTTGCCAGTGAGGAGAGGCACAGAAACTGGGAGGAAGCAGAGACAGGACATCTGACAGAAACTGGACAAAGAGATATTCTATATCACAGCACATCATGCTCAGTATATAAACTGGGGAGAGTCACCCAAAAGGCCCTGCTTTCTGCTTGGGTTCGGCTGGGTAGTGAGAATTGTATTGTACATAATTTGTGTTTATTGTTAGGGTTTTTTTTTTCCTTCCCTTATTAATATTATGTTCTCTCACTTATTAGTGTTGTAGCTGTAGTTTTGTATTATACCGTAGTTACCAGACTGTTCTTATCTCATCCCATGGGGTTTGCATTCTTTTGATTTTCCTCCCCATCTCATCAAGAGCAGGAGGGGGAAAAGGTGGGGAGAGAGGGAGCTGCTGTGTGGTTCTGAGTTACTAGGTGGGCTTAAACCACAGCATTGATCCAAGGTGCAGATTACATAAAAAGGCATTTATGAAGGGCAGAATACATAAATTAAAAGAACTGGCAACAAATATGAATGCAAGCTGGTCTGTGCTCTGTAGACACACCCAATAAGGCTGTGAATATGTCTGTATCTGAGTTTAAAACTGCTTTGCTTAGAGACGGTCTTAAACATTATTGGGATAGAATGTTGTGGTTTACACAGTACTCCAAGTAAAGTCTCACGAGAGCAGAGCAGAGGGGAAGGATCACCTCCATCAACCTGCTGGTCACTCTCCTTTTGATGAAGCCCAGGATATGGCTGGCTTTCTGGGCTGCAAGAGCACACTGACGCTGAGGGCACACTCAGTCCCACTCTCCATGTCATTGACAAAGATGTTGAACAGGATCAGTTCCAACAATGCCCCAGAGGGACACCAGTTCTTATCTATTCCCAATTGACTGCAGCGTTGAGCTGTTGACTGTAATTCTCTTTGTGAAGCCATCCAGACAGTTTTTTATCCACCAAATGGTCCATCCATTCAAATTAATATCTCTCCAACTTAGAGACAAAGATGTTGTGTGGGACAGTGCCAAACGCTTTGCACAAGTCCAGGTGGATGACATCAACTACTCTAGCCCTGTCCATCTGTTCCATAGCCCCATCATAGAAGGCCACCAAATTGGTCAGGCAGGATTTCCCCTTAGTGAAACTATCTGGCTATTACCAACCATCTTGTGTTTTTCATGTGCCTTAGCATGCTTTCAAGGAGAATCTGCTCCAAGATTTTGCCAGGCACAGAGGTGAGACTTGACTAGACTGTAGTTCCCTGGATCATCCATTTTCTACTTCTTGAAAATGGGGGTTATATTTCCCTTTTTCCAGTCTTTGGAAATGCCATGATATTCATGATATTCATGAAATCGCCATGATATTCAGATATGATGGACAGTGGCTTAGTATCTTCATTCACCAGCTCCTTCAGGACCCGTGGATGGATTTCATCAGGTTCCATGGAATTCTTCACATGCAGTTTCCTAAGATGCTATTCTATGATTCTATGATCTCAAGACTGATCCTCTCCTGCAATGGGTTTAAATTCTTCATTCTCACAATTCCTGTATCTGCCTTCTAAGACATTCTAAGGCATGCATTTATATAAAAACAAATATAAGCATACATACACATTTTTTCATGAAACCTAACGAATTCTCACTGCATTTCATTCATGTAATGAATAAGAAATTAGTTACATAGTGAATCTGTGGACCCTAGAGGATCTTTGAATTGACATTGTTTTACTTGTATCTTCAACATTACAAAATTAACTCCCTAGTGCTTTCAGAAATCAAAGGTCTCTTAAATAACTAGAAACAATTTTAGGGGCCATTGCACTTGTGGTACTGAATGGTCTATAAACCAAGACAGCTTCTCTCTGATTGTTTTTCTTTACAACTGTTAGGAGTTATGGCTTTGTGAGAGATGCATGTGTAATTTTTTTTTTTTTTCAATTTTTATATTTAATTTCTTTTCCCGTTTTTTAGATCATCTTTGTTCTGATGTTTCTCTTAGGTGATAAATCTAGGAAATTCATTGCTAAGATGAGATTTTTAATGCGACAAAGTCCAAGAGGATATGCTAATGCAACTTTCTGTTTTTTCATCTGCTGCTAAAAGACAGTGTGTCCTCTACTGTTTTATAGACATTAGGCAAATGCTGGCACTGTTGTACAGCTAAGTAAAAAAGCAAAAGAGTTGTAGGCCACTGATTTTTATTTGATTCAAAAGGCAATTAAACCCCATAATTAAAATGCATGATGAGGGTCAGCCATATTGTGCTCTTTCTCTCTCAGGTAATTATTTATCGGTCAGCTGTGGACAATTTTGCCAACATCATCTTCACTCTCATTTGTGATACATACTTCCCAATCAAACAGATTTTATGGTCTGAAATAGACAGGTCCTTCTCTGTAATTATTTTGAAAAAAAACCCTATAGGAAAACTTAGTGAAGCACATTTAGATGCAGTTAATTTTGAACCAGGGCTGACAATTTAACGCTACCATCCTGTCAACCAAACCAAACCAAGCCAAACCGAATCAAAAAACCCAACCAACAAAAATCCCAAAACAACTGTGCTTTTTTTTTTTTTTCCTAACTGCTTAGATTGCAAGCCCTGGTTTATGGCATGGCAAAAACAAACAAAAACCAAAAAAAAAACCACCTCCTCATTAGTATGGTATTAGAATGCCAAAATAATAGATGCTGTGGAAAGGCTGGGGGTGGGAGAAGATGGAGAGGCAGAGTGAACTTCTGGAGCAACTTTTTGTCCACTTGGAGCTTTTGAGGCGTTTTTCAGTATTAGTTTCAAGAACCCTAAAAGAAATATTGTTGGCCCCTTTTCTAAGAAAGGAGCCAAGGAGCCGGAACCTTAGCTACTAAAAAAGCAGCTGAACCTAACATGAATGGCAAATTAATTTAGTTGGAAAGGTGAAACATTTTGCAATGTTACAATATTTACATATGTCCTGAAGTGTAAAAATCTGCCCCAGTTTTAGAACATGAAATATGCCTGACCACTCCATAACAATTGGACAAAGAACTAAACCCCAGAAAGTTCTTATATGTATATTGTGTCATTTGAATATTTAAACACCAATGGGACTCACTTTGTAAATATTGCAACCAGGGATAATTTAACCATAAAAATAGTTTGATACATGTTAATCAGAGCTCTCTAATCCTCAGAGAAATCTGAATATTATCTCCCTCGCACAAGCTTTAAGCAGGGAGGGAGCACATGCTAGCACTGAGCCCAGCTCTACAACATACCAACACAAAGTATATACCACCGGAAGAAATATACTGTACAGGCTTGTGGATGTGGTTTACTCACCAGCTAGAAAGTGTTAGAAATTAAACTGATCACAGCACATACATAATTTTAAGTATGGCAAAAGTCTATTTGTTTATCATACACTTACAGACAGTCAGGTGCTTAATAATCTTTGCAAAAACTAAATATGATAGCCTGGAGCTGAAAAAAAAGAGTTACTCTTCTCCTTTGATAAAGTACAGGGTCATTACAGGGCTGAAATGATTTTTCTTGATTCAAATTAATGTTATTGATGCAGAAGTGACCATGACTTGCACAATTTCTATTTCTGTAAGACTGCGATAGCGATACAGAAATAGATTTTAGCAGTTTTGTGTTCAGGCTTCTAGTCATTCCTCAAATTTATTATCTACAAACAAGAGCAGAAACATACCTGGTAGTTCCAGCCTCCTGTCATTTTTAATTATATGTCACAGATTTCTGTGATATAATGTATTTTCTATTACATATTTGTTCTGCTTTGTCTTACTCCCAGCAGGATGCTAAGGCTAATAAATGTCTTCCTTTTAAAATGGACTCTGTTGGTAAGCCAGAACTTTGAGGAGTACTGTCTTTTGCACGTCAACTTTTAACACATATAATTTCCCACTGAGCTGTCGTTTCCATTCCTCTTACCACCTTAACAAATGCAAATAAAGTAATTATCTAGTTAAATTCTGAACAGGCATGATTCATTTTAGAAACTGTTACTTTGTAGTGCTACAGAAGCATTTTTTCCCTCACCTTTGGCACTTTACAATAAACTCATTCTGATCTAAATTGATTGCTCTGGGATTATCTTGGAGTCATTAAAATAATGCTGTATTGACATTCACTAATGTCTTTAATTAGCAATTTCAAATTCCAACATTTTGAATAAAACATGCACAGGTACAGGTTATTTTAGCTGTATATAATTTTTATATGATTTAGAGTGAAATTTTATCTTGGATGCTATATAATTGGCCTCAGAACTGTTTTTTTTTTTGCTGGAGTAAGAGTGATGGTAGCAAGGGGGGGATGAGCACCCTACAGCTGATGAGATAGGGAAACAAGCTTTGAGAAGAGAAGAAAATGGCCAGTCTTCTAGGAGTGACTTACCAACAGAAGCATTGTGACTAACAGCTTCAAATTATTCATTAATCTCTCATGTTACACCTCAGATCTCAAGATGATTTTTCAGCTAGTTTGTATTTATACACATAGCAAATGAAGGCAAGAATATTCTTCTTATATACAATCAGTAAGAAGGTTTAATGATTTATGTGGAGAGAGGTTTTGTAAAATTCTACATGAAGGCCTGCTTTGGCAGTTAGCACTAAAATTGGTGTGTGCAATTTCAGGTCATTGATTGAGGAAATATTTTTACAGTTTTAATCTTCTTTTGTTAACCTAGCAGAGAAGAACAATTCTATAATCTTTTGTGTTGGCTTTCTGGTAATCTTAAATTTGCAGAGAGATTCAACTCTGTGAGACTGTTTTCTCCTTTTTTTCTGTTTCTATAGCATATTAATTACTTAGTCTTTGTGTAAGAATGTAAGGTATGCTACAAAGCCATCACATTAATCTATGATTTCTTCATGTCCTTGGCAACATCCACTTTTCAGGGATTCTCCTGCTACCTCTGACACTAAAAATGTCACTGGACTTCAGAAGCATTCTGGACCTCATCCTGGGCAGCTGGATCTAGGTGCACCTGCTTGAGCAGGGCGGTTGGACTAGATGATCTTCAGGGGTAATTTCCAACTTCAGCCATTCTGGGATTTGTAAAATCATTAGTGTATGAGTGAGTATTTTAAGGTGATCTTGTTGCTGGTAGAAGTAAGTAATACAGTTTTAGCTAGTCGAATTATTTTTGTTTGTTAGCTTGTCACAGGAATTTCTCACATGTTGGCAAATGGATAACTAGCAAGATTATGCCACCATACTTGATTAAGACATGTTGAGCTGTAACAGCTGTTTCATAGAGCTTTTCTTCAAGAAAATTTTTTGCCATGTGACAATGAATGGTAGTCTCCTGCTTTCTTAGTGCATCAGCAACATAAGTTTCATCTAATAAATATGCATTTGCTTAGTGAAAAGTAGTTAAACAGATGTTCAATAGATGTGAAAATGTATGCATTTCAAATAAGACATAGTTAATATACAGAAGTACACAGTCAAAAAAGAAAGACCTTTTCCTCAGATTGTTGATATTATCAAATGTAATGAAGATTACTGAGTAAACTTCAATCAACAAGAAATTACATCTCTCCTCCCTTCCCATTTTGGAATGTAACAGCTTAATGGCTTCTTTAATTGCTAATGGTCTACACTGTGTGTAAACTACCAAAAATGGCTTATAAGTAGGCTTGTGTGAATAGTTAAAGATCCAGTACCATTATTGTGTCTTTCTTCTTGTGTTGTTTGTTTTTTTTTTTTTTTGTGGGTTTTTTTTTTTTTTTTTTTTTTT
>JBAFWW010029896.1:18423-38241 GCA_036873685.1 Agapornis canus | reverse complement strand
CACCAGCTACTAAAGAGAAGAAAAACTGACTGCAACTGCTGAACCCAGGACACAGAAGAAAAAGAAAAAAATCACATTAACCTTCAGGGACTTTGAATCTGGCCTTTATTATAGCTACATATCACACACAAAACTTGCAGAAAATAAGGATGCTGGAACAAACTTAACAATCATAAAGAAAAATCAAACTCTTTGTTATTATTAATATAAAATGCTATGCAAACCATCACAGAAATGTCATTGAGGGACCTTAAGGATCCTCTAGTTCTAATCCTCCTTCCATCGACAAGGACACTTTCCACTAGACTGAGTTGGTCAAAGCCCCATCCAGCCTGGTCTTGTCTCCCTTGTCAGGTCAACCTCTTTAGTGTCTCACTATTCTCATAGTGAAAAATTTCTTCCTTCATATCTAATCTGTATCTATCCTCTTCCAGTTTAAGGACATTCCCTCTTGTCCTATCCCTAACAGGCCCTTGTCAAAAGTCCCTCTCCAGTTTTCCTGTAGGCCCCTTTAGGTAATGGAGGGCTGCTCTAAGGTGTCCCTGGAGCCTTCTTTTCTCCTGGCTTAAGTGAACAATACCAATCCTCTCAGCTTGTCTTCACAGGAGAGGTGTTCCAGCCCTCTGATCATCTTTGTGGCTTTCCTCTGGACTTGTTCCAACAGGTCCAAATCCTTCCTATTTTGAAGGCCCCAGAGGTGGATGCAGTACTCTAGGCGGGGGTCTGATGAGAGCAGAGTTGAGAGGAAGAATCTCCTCCCCTGACCTTCTAGTCACAATTCTTTTGATGCAGGCCAGTATGTGGTTGGCTTTCTGGGCTGCAAATGTACACTGTTGGGTCATGTTGAGCTTCTCATTAACCAACACCCCCAAGTCTTTCTCCTCAGGGTTGCTGTCAGTCCCTTCTCTGATCAACCTGCAGTACATGTGCATGGATTGCCCTGACCCATGTACAGGACATTGTGCTTGGCCTTGTTGAACTTTCATGAGTTTTGCATGGGCCCACCAGATGGTGGTGCCTGTGGAGGGCAATCCATTGTTTCCAGGGTGTCAACAGCTTAGTGTCATTTACATTGAAGATACATGATGCCTCAAATTTTTTGACCTATATATCTGAAGTGTATCTCACTCCACTGGCTTTCATTAGTTATATAATTTATTTGGTTCTGAGGAGAGATTAGCCTTTAATTGCTTTCTTTAGCAACATTTAGTAAACAGACTGATAGCATGGAGATGATCTATGCAAACAGCAAAAAAGGATTTCTTCAACTCATGTTGCCATGACAATTCAGATTTCTCCTGTCAACTTTTGAGAAGCGCCCAAGTAATTTGTTTAAAGCAATGAACCAAGGAATATTTTGGAAATTGAAATTGCTCTGATTTTTTCAATTTAGTGTCATTTAACACAGTGAAGGATCTGACCCATAGTATTTTAAAATCCACAAACAAGAACTTTTGCAAAAAATATAACATTATGGAACCCTCTTCATGGATCTCCGGTGATCTGCACCAGCAGAGAACCTGACTTCAGGTGACTTAGTTGTTTTGTTGTTTGTTTTTTTTTTTTAATTAGCTATATAATAATAATAATAATAAATAGTCACCATAAACCAATAATGGATAATGAAGAGTGGAGAGGGCAGCCCATAGTTGTCATTTTGATCTTCATGACTATTTTATCTTGCAAGTTATTTTCAGGAAATTAGATTACGGAAGGATTATAGAACAAAAACTAATAGTTTTATTTTTGTTACAGTTCTAATTATAAAATTAGTTCAATGAATGAGAAAAAAAATCAAAAGGCTGTTGTCTGCATACTTAAATTGCTATCCAAGATACGTCTCGTATACAATATTGTTACTAATCAAACTGGACTTTGCTCTTCTGCTTTGTTTTAAGTGAAATTGATTGTTTTGAAAATACCTAAACCTGGTCCAAACTAATTTAATTCTTAAGAAATAAGTTATTGGCTTAAAGAAGTATTTCATAGGGTGCTGTGAGCAGTGAGGGAAACCTAGTAAACGAAAAGAAGATAACGCAAAGTGCTGTTTCTGCTGGGAAAATAAGTTTCTCTGTATAGAAGACAAGAAAAGTAGCTCAGTAATGGTTTTCTTTTTAAAATGTTCCTGGCAGATGATGCCTACTGAGTTGGTGTAGTTTGTTTACCGCTTTGCAATGGATTTGAGATGAGTCATATCACATTAGAAGGAAAATTGAGAAGTTGTTTTGTCAAAATGAATTCAGTTTTTCTTCGATTTTTTTTTCATATATACTCAAATTATTATTTCTCTTTAAACAGGGACACCTAATTGATTTTTTTTTTTTTTGGAGTTGATTCCATAAAATCCAAATCCAGTTGTGTCCATAAAATCCAAATTCCCATTGTTAGAAATGGTTAAGTCCAGATCTGTAATTTCTGTGTACTAGAAAACGTGACAGAGCTGGATTCTTCTTTCTGTTAGCCTCACACATCTTCTACAAAGTACTAGCTATTTTATTGCTAAGCTAGGTTGTACCACAATAATTTCAACCTCTACAAGTATGGTTGTTTTTGAAGGCCTTTCTATTGCCTTGCCTTCAGAGCAGGAGCTGAATGAATAAGGAGTATAGGATATGTCCTCAAGATTTCATATTGTACAGGAATCTTTATTTCTTTACTAACTTTATAATTCCACTTCACTGGTAATGCATCTCAGTGTATCCACAAACAGTGTTAAGGTAAAGTGGTACTTACTTATGTGAATATTTTATAAAGAAACAGACTCGTGGATGGAATACACTTATGATAGATACCAGGTCATAGACATTCCATTCAACATGAAAAAACACCTTTTTTTCCCAAAATATCTGATGGAAGAGGAGATGCATTTATTGAATAAAACAACATGTACATACTGAACAATGAAAGCATTCATCTGAGCTCATTTACCTGCAGAAGAAGTCATAGTGTCAAGTTCAAGGACCCTGGGAAGGGGACAGAAGGTACTGATAGCTGTCAAGAGCCTAGATGTGTATTTTTACTTTCTTTTCAGGAGTGTCAAATATCTGCAGTTCCCACTGCCATAAAAGAGAACTGCAGACCTCAGCATTTTTGAACATCAAGGAATTTGTACTGAACTTACTTTTACACTTGAGAATCATCGTCATCTGAATGCAGTATAGAGCTGTAAAGAGAGTAGATAGACAAAAGTATTCAGCATTTACTATAGTTATCCCCCAGGTAGTGTCTGAATTAAGCAGTTTCCCACAGTTGTGGCTTTTTTCAGGACTCCTCAAGGGAAGTTGTGGTTTGTTTTTCTTTAAAATGATTGTACTTAAGTAATTGTGTGCATTAAAAAAAAAAAAAAAAAAAAAAAAAAACAAAAATATAGGAGACCGAGAAAAAAAAAGTGTATAAATAAAAGACCCTGGATCTGAGGTACCCTGGAACAAAATGTTTGTGATAACAAAGCAAACGTTAAATGCAGCAGCAAATAGAATTTGGAGTGAAGCCAGCTCATAGACTACTGGCTGTATTGCATAATGGAGGCTGTTGTCCTGGCCCAGAATTAAAAACAATCAATTCCACCTCCACTTTATTTCCTCTATGAGTATCCATAATTTCTACATTTATCCCACATTGATGGTAACTTATTGTGGCTCTTCAGGGCTCCATTTTTCTTTCAAAGAAACAGACTGTTTGGAAGGGGAGAGGCAGGCTCTGGTGGAAAAAAGGTGTCTACCCAGTTTTATCACTGTAGGATAGGCACCAAACTTCTTTGGACATTATTGTGCATTGCTCTGCAGACCATACTGGCAGGACAGATAGATTTGTGCATATGCTTTGAATGTATCACTTTTTTGTCACTGTTGGGCGTGCATGGCAAGGTTTGGTAGCAGGGGAGCTACAAAGGTGGCTTTTGTGAGAAACTGCTAGAAACTTCCTCTGTCTCACATAGAGCCAATACAGCCATCTTCAAGATGGATCTGCTGCTACCCACCATCAGCAATGGTAGTAGCACCTCTGGGGTAACATAATTAAGCAGCAGAAAAAGTTACTGCACAACAGCAATTGCAGATGGAGAGAGGAATGAGAACATGTGAGGGAAACAGCTCTGCAGACACCAAGGTCAGTGCAGAAGAGGTGGAGTGGAAGAATCTCTCTATTCCAGGTGACAGAGCAGTTATTCCCTTGCAGGCCATGGTGCAGCCCATGGTGAGGCAGGCTGTGTTCCTGCAGCCCATGGAGTCCATGGTAGAGCAGATTTCTACCTACAGCCCATGGAGGACCTCACACTGGAGCAGGGGGATGCCCAAAGGAGTCTGTGACCCCATGGAAAGCCCACACTGGAACAGGTTCCTGGCAGGACCTGTGCACCTGTGGGGAACGGAACACACACTGTTCTGCACCCATGGAAGGGACCCATGGAGGACTGCACCCATGGAAGGTACCCACCCTGGAGCAGTTCATTGAAAACTGCAGACTGTGGGAAGGACTCACACTGGAGAAGTTCATGGAGGACTGTCTGCCATGGGAGTAACCCCACGCTGTAGCAGGGGAAGAGTGTGAGGAGTCCTCCCTCTGAGGAGGAAGGAGAGACATGTGATGAACTGACTATAAGCCCCATTCACTGTTCCTCTGCACCATTGAAGGGGAGGAGGTAGAGAATTTGGGAGTGAAGTTAAGCCTGGGAAGAAGGGAAGGGTGGGGCAAAGGTGTTTTTAAGATTTGGTTTTATTTCTCATTATCTCACTGATTTGATTAGTAATAAATTAAACTCATTTCCCCAGGTTGAGTCTGTTTTGCCCATGGTGGTAATTGGTGAGTGATCTCTCTGTGTCCTTATCTCAGCCCATGGGAATTTTTGTTGTAGATTCTCTCCCATGTCCAGTGGAGGATGGCAGTGATAGAGTGGCTTTTGTGGGCATCTGGCGTGTATCCAGGGTCAACCCACTGCAATCACATAGCACTGGTATTTTCAGGTATAGTTTTGTAAAGCAGAAGCATTTTGCATGGCTGTTTCAACAGAAGTTTGCTTCTCAGATCTGCTCAGTCACTCTGCTGTTGTCTAGGTACTATACTAAAAGAGTGATGCGCATGAGGATCAGGTGCCCTGGGGGAAAAGAATCAATTAAAAAAAAAAAAACTACTGTTTGACACTACAAAGATAATGTACTGCCCACTGTGAAAAAATATCTTACTGTGTCGACAGACTCTGTCAGATGAGGGATCGGCATTCAGCACAGACAGCATGGGCAGCTGATGGAAATAATTCTTACATTTCATTGACGCACTTTCCAATAGTAGCACTGAGGAAGGTAACCTGTCTCAGAAAAGAACCCACATATGAAAAAGCATGACAGCATTTAATGGGGGTTTCAGTCAAGACTATGTTAGTTTCTCAAATCAATTGTTACTCTCCTCATTTGCCTTCTTCCACTCTTTTTTTTTTTTCCTAGGAAATTTTATCTATTGTGCTATTTATTCTTTACATGAAAGTTCATTGGGCAGTGACATGTCTATAGCGTGATTTATGAATCTGCTTTATGGTAACCCTAGGGTATAGGGACTCATCACACAAAGGATTATATGAACATGAGAAAAAAAAGAAAAAACAAAATTAACAACAGGGACAATATCATGACAGGAAACTCAGATCTAGGGAATGCTAGTTCTTGAATGACCAGAATCAAGCAAAAAAAAAATATCTTCTGAAACACCACAGAGCAGCTTCATGCTTCCCTGTATTTTACAGAGAATATCGCCCAGATTATTTCACTGATATCCATCAATAATGATTCTTTTTCATTTTAGTCTTTTTTTTTTCCTGATCTTCATTACTGGTATTTGTCTCACTGAAGAGCAATGTGTAACCACCTTCCCTTACTGTCTCTGGTAACACAGGCATACTGGTGTAGTCTCACTAAGCAGAACTGGTAATACAGCTCAAAACTTGAGCAGAACTGGTAATACAGCTGAAATGTCTGCTGGCAAGTGCCCTCATTAGAAGCCCTCAGACCACTACTGTGAAGGTCTGATATGGTCTGATAGTGACTGATGCCCTCATGGGCATAGTAGTCCAGTTGCTGAACTGGTACACAGGCTTTATGCTGATGTGCTGAAAATAATGGCCTTTATCTTGTAGGACTGGCAGAGCTAGCACCATCAGATTTGCATCATTAAATGCTATTTGTCTTTCCTTTCCTCTTACTGTTTCTTTAAAATGCTCCTTTTGCAGACCTCATCTTTCTTGTTCCAGTCATTCTACAGTTTCTTCCTCTGCTGAAGGAGTATAAGACACCTTTTTGTTATGCTCCAAAGTGGCTGTTTAACATTCCCATGGATGAAAGCAGCCAGGGTCTAATCTGTAATTACTCCTGCACTGGGGAGCCAGCAGAAACACTTCAGATGGACACAGGACATTCTTAAAACCAGAAGAGCTAAGTCAGGGACATAAGCTGTGCCCAGATTTTGTGCTTGTCCCATGAATTTAGCTAAATTTCAGTCTTCACATATTTAAAAATGCAAAAAGTGTCACATCAAATCAGACCAAAATAACCCCTCTCTGACAATGGCCATTAGCAAATGCATATTAAAACTGCAGGAAACAAGATACAGACAGCCTTAGATTTTATCAGCCTCTGGCCAGTTTAGGGAAATCTTTACCTAGAAGTTGCATCTATGTTGCACATACATCAATAAACTTAACCTTCATGAATCTGTTCTTGAACCTATTCATAATTCAGACTACCACACTATATTCTGACAATCTGTTTTACAATTTAATTCCTGCTGTGTAGAAAAGCACTGCATTTTGCTTGTTTTGAAGCTGCTACCTGCTCATTTCCCAGCACTTCCAGCTCTTCAGAAATACTTCACCCTGCACAAAACTGCATCTGATAGATAGAAAGGGTGATGTGAATCTGTAAATGACGTACTTGTCCTACATACACCTAAAAATTCCATATGGATATTTATATTAATCAACTTCAAGTAATACTAATGCATGATTCCCAAAAGCTTTTCTTACAATTTTTAATGATTGTGCTGTAGTGTTGCTGATGCCCTTACTTAAAAGAGTAATAGTCTATAATGTTTCATTATGAACAGCCACTTCCCTCTATCCCATCATCTCAATATCGAGTTTTTATAGTCATCAATAATGTTTTGATTGTGTACTTTCAAATACATAGTGACCATCTGAATGACAGTGATGTTCAGCATTTTGCCCTATGACAGATTTCTGGAGGAAGAGCTGTGGAAATGCTTAGAAAATTAAGCCCTGGCAAGAAATGAATGCAGAAAACCAGGTGCTTACTGATCTCCTCTCCCTCTGACATCAAATTCCATGGAATGTGTTAGTAGCTCATTGATAGTATAAAATGCACTTTATATAGGCTGTTTGCCTGTTATTGGTTACAAGGTATATCTTGGTGTTGTTCTCTTCCCTGGGACAATAAGCAAAAAGTCTGGTGAGAACTGGTGAGGATTGTGACAAGCTACTGATGGGATCTGGTGATGGACTGAGTTTCCATGGAGATTAGGGAGACACAGCAAGATTTTCTGTTAGGGAAGGTTTGGGAAAAGCTCCATTATACTGAGAATGCTGAAACCATGTCATCCTTCTAAATCAACCAGTTTCCTCACTCGCAAGAGCCAGATCTAGAACAAATTCCAAAAAATAAAAAATAACATTGAAAATTCTGCCCCTAGATAGAGATTTATCTCAAACCTTAAAAAATGCAAGATACTGCATGAGCTTTGATCCATAGGTTTCTGGGTTTAGTTTCATGTTTGAAACTTTGTTATATTGTCTGAATAAGGATTGTTTCTCTTGTTCCCTGCCACAGCAGCCCTCCTGCATGTGTTTAAGCTGGCTATGAGCAAGATGTACAAATTCTGCCCTTCCCCTTTATTCTGCTTCTTCCTCTCAGGACTGTTTGTAGAAAAGCTTGTCAGCATCATAAAAGCAAAACAAAGTGATGCGAATAAATAATTAGCAAAAGCATAGCTGACCATTGTGAACAGGAGTAGCATAGATAGAAGAAAACAGAATCTCTTCAGTGTTGGAAGCCTCCCATGATTGTTCTTGTCCCCTCATTCTGAAAGGCTCCTTTTCATTTCCATAAAAGAGAAATTTTTGAATATTTCTTGATAGAGTCTATTCAGGAAAGGAAGGCATTAATTATTCCTGTGCAAACAAAATCATTGCTTGGCTGTTGAGAACTGACAAGAACACAGGTTTCAGAAAGATGACTGGAAAAGGACTACATCTGAACAAGATGTAATATATCTGACACTGCAATCTAAATTTCCAGCAGACGAGAGAAAGCTTGAGTTGTTTGAGTAGGACTGTTTTAGTGGGATAATAAAATCATTTTCCAAACAAATTTTATTTTCTGCTTGACTAGAAAAAATTGAACTTTTATTAAAATGAGAAAGTGCCTGAACAGCTAAAGATTGTGCTCAAGAACCAGATTGAGTTTGCAAATAAACACTGTGCTTAGTTAAAAACTAATTGGTCATTTTAGGTAGCAATACTATAATGGTGGTTTGGGATGACATAAAAATTAGTGTAGTCCTGTGTTTATGTATTAAGCTTGCCTCTTTTAATAATTACTCATTTGACCATAAGAAAAAATGCCATATAAAATATCTCAACCACTCACACTGAAGGATTGAAGATGGCATGTACATTTAGTTGCTTGAATTAGTTGAAGAGTGTTTCTTCAAATAAAATTATTTAAGGAGATTTTGTTGATAAACTATAAGATTCCTTACTGTTCTGTTGCTGGCATAATCCTTCAATATCTATCTTTTCTTCTCTCTGTCTGAATCATTTTTGGTTGGTATAGTGTATTTACCTGACAATTTCAAAACATAGAAACAGGCTCATTATTCTAATTCAATATAACATAACTCATTAATTCAAAAGCTAGATCTGAGATGTGCTGAACTCTTTGGTTCCTAATTAATTTCATGGGTGTTGAGGACACTCAGCAGTAAATAAATACACAGAAGAATTTAAGCAGCAAGTTCTCTCTTTATTGTCAAGATATTTACATCTAGTACTTTGGTTACTAAACTACCACTCAATGGCTACTTTAACCCCAGAAACACCCAAATTTACACATCTATTTTTCATTAGAAAATTTCCTTTGAGCCTAAAATTGCATTTCTAGCACACTCAGAACAGTTGTATACTGACAACTTGTATAAGATTGTTATTGAACAGTCACTGTAATTTTCAATATAGATGCTCTTCCACAGAGATAAAACTGCTTGGCTTTCTTTAAGTGCGCCTGCCAACTTTGGCCTTACATAAGATATTCCTGGGGGTGGAAGTGGTGCCCTCTCGTTTTCCCACAGTAGAGAGAGTAATTTAACAGTTGGAGCACTTGGTTAGATTGTGAAAAATCCACATTAAACTTCTTCTTCTGGGAAAGTTAAAGCCTGTCTCATCTTTTTTTTTTTTTCTGGTATATACTGTGACTGCCCTAGGGTCTCCCCTGTTGGTGCTGTGAGAGTTTCCAGTTAAAGTTTCCTTTGGATGTAGAAGGTTTGGGTTCCAAACCTTGCTTAAAAGAACTGAATATAAAATGTTAAAAAATCTGCAGGAACAGTAACTGGACTCCTGCTGTCCCCCTCTAACTTGGAGAGCCTTACTCGCCACATCAGAGTCATGCCATTGGTATGACTGGGTTTCTGTCCTGCACAGTGAATATTCAGGTATTGTATAAAAAGTAGAGCTGTAAGTAGTCCACCAGAATACTGCTCAGGAGTTCATTTGCCAGGAAGTACCTAAAAGATAGGTGCTAAAATACCTATTTTCAGCTTATTTGAGAAAATGATCAATAGCTTTCATCTTTAGTATCTTAACGATCATCATGTTATGCTTTTCAAATAAAATCTACAAACAAATCTACATAGAGGGATGCTGTTATCAGGGAGACTGCTTGAATTGTTCTGTGTTTTGTAATTACTTCAGATGTGAGCAAAATTTTCTTTTTTTAATTTTCTTCTAGTACAAACTTTGCAGCGCCACTTACACCTCTGCTGACATCATCAGTGATAATGGAGACATGAAAAAATTTAGGGCTAGGTATACCACTCCCATTTGAATTTGCATGCATTAGTCTGAACGTGCCCAGTTACCATAGTTATGAATAAGGTATAAATACGTGTGTGTACATGTGTCTGATAGAGAGGGAGAATTACAGTCATTTGAATCTCTTGTGGAGGAATTCCTCTAGTTACTGCTCACTGTTCTTAAAGATTTGTTCATTTTCCTACTCATGTAGAAAGCTTCCCCTGTGTTTATGAGTGCAGCAGTCAGTGCAAGCTGCTGGCACACGGGAAGATGTCTTATCTGAAATACTTCACCCTACCCCATTCAAGTTCTCCAGCTCAAGCCCATAACCTTGAATTTCAACCCGGGATTTCTGAAATACTAGAATGATGTGCTGGCAGTGTATTGCCTTGTTTATAAGCTGCAACATTACATGGGTTTTCAACTCAAGGCACAGGGAGACATGTAAGTGAGACTGAAGGCTACAGATGTGTAAATTTATCACTAAAAACATTTACCTGAGGATAACACAATGCACTTTGGCTCCCTGTAAATGGAGGAATACATTCAAAACAGCTTTTGGTAGCTATTTCACTGCATTAACGATTACAGCACCATGGAAAGCTCATCCCTGCCTTAGTAAATGCAAACTGACAAAAATCTTTAGAATTTTACCACTCTGTATTGATATCAATAGGTTTTTTACATTTTACCACATGTAGAAAAACAGCACATACACATGGACACACACAAAAAATCCACCACTGCCACCAAAAGAAATGCATGAAGTACATGCATTTTGTGACTTTTTTCTCATCAAAAACAGTTTTGAAAACATACTTCTAAACAGCTAGTGAAGAACCCAGAGTAAATTTCATTTACTAATGAAATTTAAACCAGATCTGTCTAGGAATGTTTTTTTGCAGACTGAAAAAAAGCAAGCAAACCTTCAAAATAAAGACAGTTCAAGAAACTACATCAGTGAATTTGTGTGAATTTGAATGAGTGTGGGGAAAATTAAACTACCATAAGGAAATGTGAAGGAACAGCTTGAAAATCAGTTTGATTAAGGATAACCAGCATAGACTCAGGCAGGGGAGGTCATACTTAACTAACCCACTGGAGTTCTTTGAAGATATTACTGCCACTGTAACTAAGTTCAATTCAACGGATGTAGTCTACTTGTAAGCGTTTGACAAGGCACCACATCTGAGATTAATGGCTAGGAGAAATCGTCATGAAAGCAAAGAGACTGGGATGGGAGATTAGTTTAAGTGTAAGCCACGAAGGGAAAATCTGAACAAAGTTTCTGAGGTGTCAGTGTTAGGCTTTCTGTTGTTCATGATTATGTATGTCTGAATGTAAGTAATAGAATTTGTAGAGGGGGAGAATCTGAAGCTTCTGTGGGATCTAAAAGCATATCTAGAAGCTCAGAGCAATGTGATCATACTCAAAAGGTGCTGTATCATCTATATAACTTGTATAGCAAAAATAAACAATTTGGCTAGGAAAATATAGAATAATTAATCTAGGAACACAAAACCAAATTAGAAAATGCTACATAAAACAATCATCCTATGTACTAAGCAAAAAGGCAAATTAGGAATTACTGAGGAAATGAAGCCATCAGTCCAGAGCAAAGCAGCATTTCAAAAGGTCAAAAAGATGCAAAGATTTACAAGACAGAAAACATATCAAAGAAAATAAAGAATATTGTGAGTGTACACAAAACTGTAGTAAAAGCATCTCTAGAACATGTTCTACAATATTGCTAATAGTTGTTCAGGGAAAATGGTATTCATGTTGGGATTCATTATAGGAAAACGAACAGTATAAGGTCCCAAATACTGTGAAGAATGTTAAAGAAACTTAAGGATTTTTTTACTGTAAACCAGGAAAATATGTAATGTTTTTATTATAGTAGGACCCAGGGATTCTACTCAAAATTAAGGTCCTGTTGTGTTAGGCATTCTAATGGGAGACTACCATAATGTGCCAAGAAGGTTACAATAAAACAGCTTAACTATACAGGCAAGGGAGAAAAAAAAACCACGAAGGACACAGTAATTTATTCAAGAAGGTCTGTGCCTGAATTGTGATCTAGGATTCATATTTTATGAGTCCCAGGTCAATATTTTATGTAATGAGTTATATCATGCCTCTATAGGTATAAGGGTTTTGCTTAATATGGGGTAGAAAACCTAGGTGATTATCTTTTTTTATACAAAAATATATATAAGCTTAGAAATAGAAAATTCTTACTCTGCAGTTATTCAGGTTTTAACATAAGTCACTGATACCACAGACCTCTATTTAAATTAATAAAGATTAGATTAAATTCTTAAGGAATCTTTATGTTCATTCCCAAGTATCTGAATTTCAGAGTAAAGAATATATATTAATTTTCAAGTGAAAATAATTAAATAATAAATCCAAGCCAGTCCAGTAGGCATTTGCTTTTATGTGAGAAACATGAGGTAAACAAGATCAGGAACAAAAAAAAAAAAAAAAAAAAAAAAGCGGGGTTTTTGCTAAAATGATTTTCATTCTTCATGACTTTCTTATGCTCCTATGTCTGCTAAGAAAGAAAAATATTCTCAGAAGATCAGCATTTCCCCCTAGTTATGGAGTTTCTTTGTGGCATGACTCACAGCTTTGAAGTTCATAAATTCAATCTTTTCTTTCATTCACCCTTATAACTAGGGCTATACCCAAAAAGTGATTTTGCTGCTACAACATTAGGAGCCCTTCCTGGTAGCAGCACTTCCAAATATCTGGTCCTCAAATCTGAAACTAGAAGTCTGTGTTAAGCTTTATTTCTTTCTGGGAGAGAATAGAATTGTAAATAGGCGCTGAGCAGGGTGTTCATAGCAGTACATGCAATACCCCCTTTCCCTTATTTCTCTAGGAAAGAAGTATTAATTTCACCTATCCTTGCAAGACAGAAATCCTTTTCTTCTAGATTCCACCTTCATAGCCATCTCCTTCCTTTCCGCTTCTCTCCTCTCCCTGCTTTCTACTTCTCTTTCCTCCACTCTCCTCCTCTTTCATCCTTTCTACATAAACCATAAGACAAGCCATTGTAATTTTAATTTTAAAATATAATAACATGAAGCATCTTATCTGGCTTCACACTTTTCAGTGCAATACAGTTTTAGATATAGCACCCCTGTTTCTTCAGTGCCTACATCTTTCAGGGCAGAAGGAACAGATCAGAAAGGGAATGCCTCTGATACCACGTATTTACTAGCCAAAATAGACAGGCAAAATGTTAGCACCTTCTTATAATATGCATTCAGTGAATATGCCTGTATACTAAACTGCATGAAAAACTCAGATCAAGGTTGACCATTCTTTGCTCAGATGGCACCTGTCTGGTGTCAACTATAGGTCCTACTCCTAAACCTTCATGTTATTCCTTATAAAGTTCAGGCTCATGTAAAATACTCCTGATCCTCCAGTCCAAACAAGTTTTACTTAGAAAAATTTGCTTCACAAAAAACTGCAGTGACAATGTCAGTCAGCATTGGTTCAACATGAAAGCATTGGTTAGCCTTAGTTCACTAATGGTTCTGAACTGGCTCATCTTCTATAGTTGCTAGCATTTGTAGTTGCTGTTGAGGAACTGCAGCACATGCAGGGAGGTGCATTCTGAAGGCAAGGCACTCCCAGGAACTTGGTTCAAAGGCATTTTCTGTGTCTATCTCTTCTTCATGTCAATCCTGACCATAAACACAAGTAGGGATAGAGAACAGTCTTCCTTTAGGGCTTGTTTCCCTTAGATTAAAACAATTCAAGACTTCCGTGGAGGATTTGGAGAGAATAATGATATCCTACTGATCTGGTGGGGCTTTGTGGAAAGTTTGGGGCTCTAAAACACGCTATAAGGATTTTTTTTTTTACAGTTTAGATGTGGAAGTAATTGGAAAAGGCTCAAATATCATAGAGTTTAGTGCCTCCAGGTTCAGGAAGAAATAATTTTCAGGGCACTAATTTGGTGCCTTCTGTTCCAGTTAAGCTATAGCCTTCTTTTCAGCAAGGAAGATGCTACCTTGTTGGTTCAGGAGTACAGGGCAAGCCACTCAGCACCCATGAGATGGACAGAAGCAATGCTGCAAGCCATGGCCAGGTAGCATGCTGAGCCCAGTGGGAAGGCTGGTGGCCAGGGATGCTGGTGGAGAGACTGATGGGCAGGGAGGCCAGTGGTGGGGGGGCAGCAGGCAGGGAGGCTGGCTTCTTTCCTTCCTCTCTGTTATGAGATGCAGAGTCAGAGGGAGGCCTGCAGTTCTGATTGCTGTTGGAGGCAAGGGACTGATTCTTATTAATCCACTTGGCTATTGACATTACTATAGGTAGGACTGGAGTTTGTTAAATGATCTTTCTGAGGCATGAAGAAGTGCATTTTAAATTTTATGATTGGATAATGAATAGTCTTTTTATGAACCAAAAAGAAATCCAGGTTAACATCTTGCAGAACAGTTTTTATGGAACACTGACAGCAAAAGCTGTTTCTTGAAAAGAAGAAAATGAGTACATTTACTTGATGCACAGTGTTACAGCTGAGACAAGAAGCAGCACACTATTTTCTGTTTACCATTTCTCTTTGCATTTATTCTGTTAACATTGAAGTCAACTAAAACATTTTTTTTTTCTTATGAATGTCTTTAGAATATCACCTGTGGTAGACAACTTATTAATCATTTGTTCCTTAAAACACTCAGGTTTAGAGATTTGCTTTAGCTATTTATATAAAAACCAGTAAATTATTTTCTGGTCATGCTCCCAAAATTTATTTACTTAAGAAGGAAAGATGATAAATTGTTTACAGTGGCAAGACAGCATAAAGTCAGATTTCAAGTGAAGAGATATATTGCTTATGTGACAGCTTCCCTTGTTTTTTCCAATTAAAAGTCTTTGAGAAATAAGCATCTGAAAAACTCTTAAAATCCTAGTATCTTTATTAATTCACTTTATCTAGCACAGTTTTTAAGCTTTTGTACTTTGTAAAAGCAAAGATATCACTATAGATTTGTCTAGGATCCAGAAGGAAATAAAATCTTACAGTAGTTTTGCATGCCAGAATTTCCATAATTTTCAACACATGATTGATCACTGACAAAGATTTGCTGAGTGATTTCATGGTCCACTCTGTATACAAAGTATGATTTTAGAAATTACTTAAATCATCTCAACTCTTCTTGTAGTTGGAAACAATTTTAAAAGTTTCAGACACATTGTATTCACATAAAATGTGCAGCCTTTTAGTTTGAGAATGAAAAAAAACCCAAACCCACCCTAAAAGCTCAGAGTGCTTGCTTGCTTTCAGAAAATACTACCATGACCCTTTCTGTTTTCCTTGATTGATTTTGTTAGCATAACAGAACTCCACTGGATATTAGTTGACACATTGGAAAGGATAGCAATCAATCAGAAAGTACAAAAGATGAGATTCCAGAAGGAAGAGTATAATTATACAACTTGTTAATTTTTACTAGACGCGTATAAAAGTTCACTTACTGGATAACAAAGCAAAAGACCTTTTGACCACTCTATGAAGAACAGGAACAATTTCCTGTGAAGCTCAGTGGACAGTGAACTGAATTTTTTTAAGGTAGGATTTAATGGTTATAAAATGTTAATCCATCTGGGTGGCGTAGGACTCAAAATCTTATTTTTGAAGTGATTTGGGCATTCAGAGTAAGTCCCGTGAAAGGATTCAGGTGCTACAATGAGTACAATCAAAAGAGTCTCCCTAGGACCAGACTCTTTACACTTGTGTAGGGAGCATTAAATGTGTGCGAACAGAGTCACAAACAGCAGCGGACTGAATGGGCAGCATCCAACAGGCGGCAATTAGAGAATATTTTGGTCTCTCAGAACATCAGAGAATCACATATCCTTTTTTACAAGTTAGCTGTAGAAACTTCCCCTTAATCAGGGTGCCTAAATGTTTTCTTTACAGAAAACCAGTCAAGATCACGTTTTAAAGGACTGGTGCCAGAAGAGGAGGGAGTAATACTGTGGTCTTTATACAATGTTGATTAGCTGTAGCATACTCCAAATGTCATTTCTTTTTGACACCATAAGAGATTTATATCTATACTTCTTATTCACTTAGAAGCTATTCTGACCATTAATCCCAGACATGTGGGTTGTGCTTTCTGCCAAAACATTTCCACTGTGCAAAAAAGTATTCAGGATACCTTTGGTCAGTGAGGCACATCTAGAAGCAGAAAGCTTGGGAACCCATGTACCTTTATTTTATGCACCATCTGATTTGTTGAAGTGCTATAATAACACTAACCAGACCACACCTTTCACATAGTATAGGTGGAGAAAGACCATCTTTATTCTTGTTTATTATGCTTTGAAATAGTCAGTACTAAAATACTTTTGAATTTACTCAGAAGTAGACCAGTATGTACCTGGAGTACTTTCATATGAAATCATGGTGACTAGGGATGATGTTGCAGGAGAGTAATCCTTTGCCCTCATGCTAGTGATTAAGCCCCTTCGTGGAGTTACTCTTTTGATACTCTAACTCAGTCTTTAAAAGCTACCTTACTTTTGATGCTTCATTTGCTAAATACTATTTGTTTTACCACTCTGCATTGTTGTTTGTTCTGTTTTTACACATCAACTTAAGTAGTTACTAAATCAAAATACTGACTTCTTATCACAGTTTTCATGAGTGTTAATAATGCAAATTAATGGAGAATAATCAGGTCAATTGACCTCGGTGAATGAATATCATGCATTGTTAGTGGCTTTTTTGATATACACATCAGGCTGAGTTAAGAGTTTTAAGAGATTTACCTCTTCTGCATTATCTTAGTTTTCAGTGTAAGTATTCTAGGAATGTAAATTACTCTATCTTTACATTCTTAATAGAAACTGTCTAGTTTGTAAATTAAAGTTGATGCTACACATCTCCAATGTGAATAGTCATGGCACTCTAAGAAACTTCCCATTAGCTGAACTGAGGCAACTGAATACCTTAATTCACCCCAAACATGAGATAAAGTCATAAATCAATACAGATCATCTCTGTAAGACTCTCTGAGAGTACACACAGGATAGAGATAACTTGGCTGATGTGGGAGTGATTTGTTAAGTTACTGTAACTTAATCAAGTATGCACTTTTCAGGTTGCACAATGATCAGGGCATTGTACTTACCCCTTATCTTGTGCTAAGTACCATCCATATTTAGTAACAGTATTATTAACTAGAGCAACATATCATTATTGCACATTCAGTAACTCATCTTTTTGTAGTTGATTTCTTTGCTGAAGTTATTTAAATGCAGACAGGCAGATTTCTGTAGGTACATTGCAGTAGTGCAGTTTGCTTTCACACAGCCTCATGGAAGCCCTGGCATGGGATGTCACACTTTTATGGCAGCAGAGGTGTAAAAAGCCTAAGCAAAAATATAGGATGGCAGACTCCAAAGCACAACAAGCTATTGTATGATTTTAATAGGAACAGATTTAAAAATCCTCTCACAAAGTCGGTCTTCTTTTTCTTTTTTAGTTCCCTCCACGTTATGATTTTTGGCACCAGTTGCTGCACCTTATACTGGAAAGACAACAGCACCACCACATTGATTCACATTTTCTAGAACACAGCCTTTCTTTCTGTTGTTGGTGCTTTCTTTCCAGTTTCCTCCCTCCAGCCAAAAAAAACAATGGCCTTGAGGAATGTGACGGATCTGCATAGTGAAGATCTGTACACTCACTAGTAACTGCTGCGTTCATAATTTCAGACCATACGAGCCTTGCCAACAAGAGAATTAGTCTTTTGAGTACATTAATATCTATAAGCTAACCCTCCAGCTTGCAGGGCCTGTAGAAATGGTAGAGATCCGAACCCTTCCATTAAGCACTCAGTGCTATCTGATTGTCTTGTATGCTTCTCTTGTATTAACCCTTCAATCACTCTGACAAGTACATTTGAACCGAGGAAGGGAGATGATTTTGGCAGTTTTGCATAGAACAATGATGTAGAAAATCTGAGATGGTCAGAATGAAAAGCAGCATGTAGTAATAATGCTCTAGGTTTATAGTATCTCTTAAAATAAATAAAGCTGATGATGTCTTTTGCTTGTTCATTGTTCTGGATACATTACCAGGCTGCTGTTGATTTTTCTGCACTTAAAATACATGCAATAATTGTTGCCTTAGCTGTTGTTATTGTGCTAGAGTTTGTGATAGGTAGACTCTTTGGAAGTAGCTCTTTAGTTGAAGAATTACCTCTTTATGGTTTTCTTTGATATTCTTTTTAGCAGTGCTGGTCATATGGAATTCAGTTGATATTCATTGTAATAGCACTGATCATAAAGAATTCATTTGCTATTCATATGAATGTCACAGGTGTTTCCATAGGCCTTATACTAACTGCAATTTTAGGATCCTTTAATGGATACTTACACAAAGATTGGGTTTGAAAGGATCTCCTACCACTTCCCAGCTGACTTATTTAGCCCTGGCTATATGGAAAAGGAACTCAAAATAATTGTGGGCTTGTACAACAAGCACTTTAACAATAGCAGGTTTCATTTTACATGATGTTTTCTAGGACTCAGATTCTGAATCGTGCATGTTTAGGAATTGATCAGCCATAGAGCTTCATAGAGGAGAGATCCATTTTCAGACACAGTCTTCACGCTTTTGCTGAGACTCAACAGTTACAAATATTTTTGGCATCAGTTGCAGTGACAGAACAGGATACTTACAAGAAAATGTGAGACTAAATTGTGCAAGGGGAGGGGGGAAGGTATATTTCTGACTAATGGTGATTCATAATGTACTAAAATTGTGTAGATTGAGCACATTTATAATCAGACTATTAACAAAAAGGTTCACAACTGCATTAATAAGTCATATTTCATTATTCTAACACAAAAGATACCTGTTACAAGATGTTAATATGTATAATAAAACCTTCTTCATATGTATTATGAACAGCAGTGCTTTTAATGTTAAAAGTTAATCCATCTGCGTTATTTGACATGTAAAATATTAACTTTTATAGCAAGAATGCAAATGAGAGCTTGAGCACTAATTATAGCTACAGATCCCACTCAGGAATGAGGCTCTGTGTGACTAATGATTTCACCAAAATGAAGGAATGGCCTGCTTCTCTCAAGAGGCAGCATATCTTAGCTCCCTCTCCTCTCTCTGTAACCCTTCAAAATTCTCAGCATGTCTCAGTATAGTACCTAATGTGTATGCTGCTTCCAGGGACTGGCTTCCAGAGACAGGCCACCAGCTCTGTGATTTTATAGCTATTTTTATATAACTGTCTCTGGAAAGAAGGAAAGGTTGTTTTATGTTTATACAAAGCCATGTAATTGTAGGAGGTGGTCTATAAAAGAACATTTTCATTGGATGTTACCAATATCTTATTTCTGTTTCTTCCATTAATGAGACAAAAGTGTTGGATTTTGGTGTAGAATAGTGCAATTACTCTCCAATGAATCTTTCATAATATTTTCTTCCATATTTTTTTTCTATGAAAGAATAGGATGGTTTTTATTTTTAAAACAAATCTAGCTTCTGTCATTGTTATTTGCTTTCCCTGTGGAATCCTCTGACAAACCTCTATCCAGCTGAGATGACTGTTTTGACTCCTAAGCTGTCATGGTTTAAACCCAGCCACGCAGCTCATTCACTCACTCAACCCTCCTGTCTTGCCCTCCCCTGCTTCCAGAGGGATGGTGTCCTGGGTTCAGCAGTTGCAGTCAGTTTTTCTTCTCTTTAGTAGCTGGTG
>JBAFWW010029896.1:0-18323 GCA_036873685.1 Agapornis canus | reverse complement strand
TGATTTGTGTTGTACCTTGGTTACTGGATTGTTGTTATCTCAACCCGTGGGAGTTACATCCCTTCAGTTCTCCTCCCCAGCCCTCCGGGAGCGGGGAGGAAAGAGGGGAGGGCAAGAAATGGGGGAGGTTGAGTGAGTGATCGAGCTGTACGGCTGTGTTTAAACCACGACACCTTTAACCAACTGTTGCTGTCCAAGCACTAACCAAGCAAGATCTTTAAGCACAGTAACACAGTAACATATTGTTAAGGTAACATCATAGTTTCAAAATGTAACTGCTTCAAAACATTATCTGTGAAGCTTCTGGCTTGCTTTCCCCAGCCCCCTGATTCAATTTCACTTCTTATAAAGTATTTTATTAACAGTCCAAACAAAAATCCCTCCAAACTATTAGCCCGCCCTGTAGGATCAAGGGCTTTCAAACACACAGTATAAATGTTTGATAACATGGCTATTTCAGGCAACTTATTTTCACACAAATATCAATTTTACTTAATTACATCCCCAAGACTTATTTTCACATCAGACACCTCTACCGCTTGCCAGTTAATGCCAGAATTCATGGTACTTAGCTGCCAGCTGGGTTTAAACCACACATGCATAAGACTTCTTCCCCCATGCATATGCTCCATCACCTTCACTCGTGCTAGATGCTGTGATACTGTGAGCTGGTGCAGAAGGCAGCCTTCACCCACAAAACAGCCCTCCTTCAAAGACAAAGGATGCCAGATGGAAGAGACAAGGCCTGATGCTTAGGCTTTGCTTTCAACAACAGTGATTTAGATCTAGTACTAGCTGCTCTTGCAACAGAAATACACAGCCGTATTTTCAAACCAGGCACAGCGGGAGCAGTTACACAATATTTACAAATACAGCATTGTAGCCACCACTGATATTCTCTTCAATTACCCGACATGCCCATGCTCATGTACGTCCTGATGTATGATGAACAGATCTTGGTGACATAAGCACCAGTGCAATGATAAAAAGGATCGCATTTCAGTACATCTATTTTAATGTGTGAAAAAATAAAGGCTGCCTCCCAAAAACCTAAGTTTGTCAAGGCTAAGGTTATCATTCAACCTCAATACAGCAAGAACCAAGAGGTCTTTTACCGTCAGGGTTATGAAAGCACTTCCCTTTTGTTAACACTGAAACAACCTAGAGACCTTTCCGAACTCTGATATGAGTTGTTGCTCCTACACAACTCACAAAATGCGCACAAAACCCAAAAACCCCAACGCCAAACAAACAAATAAACCCACACCATTACCAAAATAGCTATTCTTATTTTTTTGCCTCTATGAATAGAGACTAAAAAGGTGTAAGATGTCATATTATGCTGACTAAAAAGTAATAGAAAATTGAAACGACATTTGTTATCTATATAAAGTTATGATGAGCTAAAGTTGGCACTCCTGGAGGATACTTAGAAAGGTTTTGGTTAGTTTCTAGCAATGGTAAAATAAGAGGTTTAAAATGGGAAGTCAGTTAAACAATTAGTGAGCATTGCACAAAAAAAATGCAAACAACATCCTGCCAAACTAATATAGCCATTTGTTCAGACACAAGCCACAAAAGCTTATCTTAACATGTTCTGTTTGCTCAGATAAGACAATAAACCAGCAATCACAGCCCTGCAATTTTAAAGGGGAGGAAAACACTGTGAAGTGTCCCAATTCACTTGTAAAAGCAAATCCTTGCAGTATCAGGACTCCTGACAGTAACCATGCTCACAAGTCTGGCAGCTGACTTTGAACATGCTGACCTTGAGCAAGCAAACGACCTTAGCAGCGAGTACTTCTGGCTTATTTCATTGCAGCAGCAAAACTGCCTCACCATCTATAGTAGTCTAGAGTCTCTGGCCACCACCCCTGACTATTTTAAGATATCCCAATACACTTCAGTGATGCACAGTTCAAAGTGATAGAATAACATCTGCTAGCATGTTGAAGTGCAAGTTGTTTACAGAGGCATTTTTAGCTTGTTCACATACTGCGCTTCCCTGGCAGACAGGAACTCGATTTATTGACAGGGCTCTGCTTTTCATTTTCACATCCAAACCCCACATTTCTACAAAATTAAAATAAAAAGAAGAAGGAATTTTAGGCATTGTGAAAGGAGAAAAACAAGACATCCCACCCTAGATACAGCCCATTGAGAAACTTCAAGTATGTGACAGCAATGGGTGGACTTGAAAAAGCAGCTGCCTCCTGACATGTCAATTTTGCACTTCTCCCTTGGTCTTCTTTATAAAGAGAATTTGTATTATTATATTTAAAATGTATTTAAGTTGTATGTTGATCTGATGGTAGGAGAAAAATAATCAGCAAGTTACTTCAATGCAGCAGATGTGCTACTGAATCATAACAACCCATCCTGCTGACAATCCTAACCTACAGCAAGAAAACACTCAGTTTAACAAAACCACTCTATGGAGCACTGTCAGCCTGTGCTCCCTGAAGTGCCAAGGACTACATCTAATCAAGTTACAGGCCAGTGCAAAACCAAGCCCCTCCAGAAATCTATAGCCACAAGAATCTTCTTCTGATTTTGAAGGAATGTGTATTAGAAGGAGAACGGATCACATAAATTTCATGAAAGACAGCAGAAGTTGGTGGCTTATTCTGAAAGTAAGTGTGAAGCTGAAAAAGTCATAAATAAAAAGCTGTCCTAGTGCAACAGCCACAGAGCACACATGTAGCCCTCGCGGCAGCCCAGTGCAAGGGCAGCAGTTACACCACACAACTCAACTGCTTTATTCCTTTCCCAAATCCCTTTAAAGCAGAAGAGCTCACACAGGACCAAACCACTCTTCTGAGCTGCAGCAAACTCACTGGGTGAGTGAAAGCTATGTCAGCACTAGAGGACACCGAGATTGTCACTCTTCCTCCATCCTCTCTGATCCTGCATGGGGGACAGGAACGGGGAGGGGAGAGGGAAAAGCCTGCTCTCATCCAACAGGAATACCTCCAACAATTTTTCCATCCCTCTGAGCTCTGCTGCAACACGAGTGACATTTGGCATTTTGTCTGGAACAACTTTGTTGATCAGTGACCATCCTGAGTTGGACGACTGGAGGGAGGATATCACTGTCCAATTCAGGAATGAGTTGCCTCCACTGAGCACATCTACTCACATCATCTGTTTTTCCCTTTGGGCACACTGCTGAATAACCAGGATTGTATTCTATTGCTGTCACCAGCAGGGCTTGAAAAGGTTTTCCACCACAAGCACCCCTTTCATTCAGCCAGCATCACTCAAGTTGCCCACCAGTCTATCACAGGTTCAGCTGGTGCCCTATTTTATATGGACATTAACTACATTACTTGCTGACCATTCCATTTTCCCCAGTGACTGTGGCTATGCTGAACAGCAGTTTGCAGACAGACCACTGGATGCCAAGAGGAGCATCCTTCCATCAGAAAACTGCTTGTTCTCAAAACATGTTTTCAGGAAGATTTCCAGCTGTGCTCTAACAGCAGTATAACCTGACACAGTCTGATGAAGCAGATGTTTCCTTCGGAAACAGGAGGCAAAAGACAGGAAACATAACCACTGGGGCAGCTACATAGGCCAGCGGAGCAGCGACTGCTCAACTCCCTGTGGAAGCTATGCGTAAGGAACACGCAGTAAAGTCACACACTCACTCCTACACCTGCAATGGCTAATGTGAAGTGTGTGATTTTAGAAGGACTTTGTGAACAACAAGTGACACTTAAGTGTCATTTTCAAAATCCTGTCTTTAAAAAAGAAAACCCCAAATCAAACTTAACAGGAAGGTGATTCCCCTGGAAAACTCCTCCCAACCAACAGCAAACCCTAGAAATAATGAAGCGTTGCCCACAGTATAGCTCTCCCTTAGTGATCTATACTCAACATGCAATGCCAACATGTCAATGTATCCTATGAGCTCAGTTGGTGTTAGAGCCAACCAACAAGTGGGAGAAGGATCAGGTAGGAGGCTTCATTACCAAACCCTGTCATATAGCTGTTAGCATTACACAGACCTGTGTACCTGTTAAGTCCAATTTCACCCACTCTGAACAACGGCTGAATGCTACAGATAACAGTGATGTGCAGAACACATCTCTGTCCTCTGGGTGCTAGCTAGCGAGTAACAGAGGACTCCTTAACCGCTGGCACTGTGCATAGGTACTGCAAAAAGGGGAATTTATACACGTTTCAATGGAAGTTTCTCCCCCAAACACACTCCTGCAGGGAATACCAGGAGAAAGAAGAGGTGTGCTGTGAAACCAGAGTTATCTCCGAACACAAAATGTGGAGAAATCCATTGCTTCTCATGGCAGCAGAAAGGCAAGCAACTCGGCTCCCAAGGCAGAAAGGCAGGCCTGCCCTGACCATTTCCAATCACTCAACTCTTGCTGGAGGTCACTGCTTCTTGGAGCCTGCCATTTGGAATCCCTCTTTTGACACCCACTTCCCTAAATATATCTAACCTTAGAAGAGAGGCACAGCAAAGGAAAATTACTTCTAGAGGGAAACACCATGCCCTGAGAAAACTTTCTGCCTCACCACATGAGCACAAGACACCAGACTTAGAAATCAACGTGTTGATTCCCCTCCTTTGCAACCTGCACCTGAGGTTTTGGAGGCCTCACTCCCCTTGTTGAGATCTGGGGTACAGCTGACCAAAAGGACAGCAACATACTTATCATACCATTCCCATATAAGAGAAAGGTTGAGCACCTACACTGTACGTAAGGGTTTTCTCCTCTTTCCAAAATGTATACGCTGCTTAGTTATTTACCTACTTAGATCATTCATAAAAGGTCAACAGTTTAACATGTGAAGCCAGCAGTGAAAATGAGGCTTCAAATACCAGATCTCTCTAGCCCACAGCTATTAAAATCCCAACCAGCATAAAATCAGCATGTAAGCACAGACACCGTCTTTTAAGGAGAGAGCATTCAGAATAACATTTCATCTTTAAAACAAACATAATCTGAGACTCAAGACATGTATTGTGGTTGGTATTTATTCATATCCATATTCTAACTTCCAGCAATATGTAAGAGTCAGAAGTTTCAAAAAAAGTAATGAAATGTCAAAAAGATTTTTAGACTCATTTTAACCAGACTTGTACTAGCACTTTGCTTCACAAAGCTGAAACAGGAAGGCATCAGATCATTATCACTGCATCCACTTTGTCTCCATTTTTCTGCTTCTCTACACCCTTTTAAAATCCAATTAGTTTCATTTTTCCCACAATCCCTCTTCATGCAAAAGTACTCCAATATCTCCAGTAGCCATCAGTAGGCCACCTCCTCTTCTGTTACAGACTCAGGTAAGTAAGACAGCCCATTATCCACTCACCTGGCCGAGTTACCTTATGTCCCTTAATTCCTAATCCTCTTAATACTTTCCAATTCATTACTCACTTCCTCTTACTGATGTAAAATACTGGTTCTACCATTCAAAAACCCCATGGTAACGCTGGCTTTTGTGGTCTTCTCCATTCTCATAATATTTAGCCCATGACAGTCCCATGAAAAAAGAAAAAAAAAAGAAAAAGGAAGTGGAGGGACAGGGTAAAAAACAACAAACAAACAACAACAAACCACCTTTTATTCACTTTAGTGATACTTCTTTATGGGTTTCTCTTGAGCATCCAATGTAACACCTCTATAGACACTGCTGGGCATATGCCTTCCATAGGGAAAGTGCAGGTTTTATTCTTGAAAACGACAGTGGCATAAGCTGCCAGAGAGCACAGTTCCTCCCTTTTCTCCAGGCCACGTCCCTCCCTCCTGCAGCTGGCACTAGCATGGGCAGATGCAGGAGAGAAGCTGGAACAGGATGGCACTGGCACTACACGGTTGAGAAGCTGCATCCTGATGCTGCAGGGACAGAATCTTGCACCCTCCCAGCCTGTGCTGTTGTTTGAGGGCTTTTCACTCCATCCTTTTTGAGGACCTCAGATCCTAAAATAGTAATTTTAAAACAAAATGTTTCCTATTAATAGCTTTTCCTTTAAATTCTTAGGCCTAGCTAAGTGCTTTATGTATATCAGAAAAAGCCAGGTTCACACCATATTTACATATAAAATATCCACATAGATGTCAAATATTGCATTGTGCCTGTCTCTTAGCGAAACCAGATCTCATGCATGGTCATCTCTGACCATACCAAGGTCCCAACCAAAAAGGGTTACAGGCATGGCTCACGACAATACAACAAACAGCTTTGCACAGAAACAGTTTGCAAAGGCTGTGCAGAAGAATACACGTGGGATCGTGCCAATAAAAGAGGTGCTGCATGGAACAAGCATTTTCTAAAAAACATCTCCAGTTGGAATTCTAATTGGATTACTTCAGCTTGAAGCTTTAAATAAAGATGTATTTAAACAAATGTTCTCCTGCTAAGTAACCTATGCAAGCACACAGCCCCGCTGTGCTTAAGAGAAATTAAAAAAGTAATAAATAGATTTCAATGCCCCAACCACTGCCTGGTTTTTGTAAAGGGTTTGTTTCAACATGCCACAGTCAAACAAGTCAAACCTGCACTAGCACTCCCACTCTTTTCGAACACAAAAAACACTTAAGTACAGTTATATTTCATAAGCAGCTGCTTATCTGATTGACAAGGCCCAACCTCTTGCAAAATAACTTCCATCCTCTGAAGCCCCTTCTCATTCCTCTTTAATGCGTTTCTCTTTACATTTCCCTGGCATCATCTATTTTGAGTCCTTTTGGATCAAATTCGTATTTTTAGGTCTTACTTACACTAGTCAGGTGCTTCCAAAGCAATAAAATCTGAGAAACTACATGCCATGCTGCACAAGAGTTCACTTGAATCACACAACCAATAGAGAACTCTGCATCTACATTTCCTTCAAATTACTCCTTGCCCTAGTTTACCAGCTTTTTACTGAGCTGGCAGACAGGCAAGACACAGGACTATTGCCACCAAAGCAAAGCAGAACTGAAAGAGGTCTTCCTTCAAGACAAGCGTGGCTCATAAAGAAATCAAAAGGACCTCAAAAGATGCTAAATACTGATAGCTTTTGAACACCACAATGATTGGATAACTATACAAAGAAAGGACTAGAAAGCAAGCAAAAAAAAATTAATCAAAACTATGCGTTCATGTTAAGGTCAATGTAGAATGCAACCAGGTACGAAAACCCACTTTAAATGTTCACCTGGGATCACCGTAAATATTTAAGTATCCTATTGCTCACTAACCCCAGAGGTTCACTGAAGTTCACAGCTGCTGAAGGCACTCAGTCAGAAAGGAGTTTATAAGAACTAGGCAAAATATTTACAAGTGCCAGAGAAAAACACAGACATTTACATAATCTTTGGCAATAGGACAGAAAACATGGCACTTCTAGTACACTGTCCAGCTGCTTACAGAGACAAATCATGACATCAGGGAGGCAGGAAAGGCATCAAAGGCACCCCAGTCAAGCAACTGAAAGCTAATGTTTTTTTTCTATTTTCCTTTTAAAACACCTCATCAGAGATCTCAAAATAACAGCAGTGACGGTTTCAGAGTGCAACCCAAAGCAGACTTCTAGGAAAAAACAACACCATAAAAACATTAAGAGCAAGTATTCACATTTAAAATGGTAACCAAGCACTTAATCTTAGCATGACCTAAACTTTCTTAGATGGTCCTTATGTTTTGCTAGTTATTATTAGTTATCTGGAAGAGTAATTATTTAAGCCATTAACTTAAGTAAATGCAAAAACTTTATTCCATTAAAAGCTAGAAACAAATGAAAAGACACCTACCTGTAGTACCGAGATTGTAAGTAGGTCGAACAAATAGTCTTTGATACATGGCTGGCAGATCCAAAGTCTATTACTTTAACCCGGTAAGGCTGTCGAACAGGATCCACCAACATAATGTTCTCTGGTTTGAGGTCAGCATGGATTAAACCCAGACTTTTTAGTTTTTTCAGTGCAGTAGCCACCTGTTGCAGAATAGGTCTTATTACTTTCAGTTGCAGGGGGCTGAATTTGTTTTGTTTCAGGAAGTCGTATAAATTCTGTTCCAACATCTCAAAAACCAGACAAGTATGGTTACGATGCTGAAAGCATTCGTAGGCTCTCACAAAGTTAAACTCATCAGCATTTTCAGTACTTAGCCTCGCTAATATGCTCACTTCTATTTGTCCTTGGCGTGCATACGAAGGATGATTCTTCAGGATTTTGATTGCCACAATCTCATTTGTACCCCTTTTCCAGCACTTCACAACTTGTCCGAAGGTCCCGCGCCCAAGGAAATCAAGAACCTCGTAAGTGTTTTTCACAGAGCACAATACCTCATGCTGTACTAACTGGTAATCTCCGTCTCCACTTGTACCACTTGGTTTTGAAGTTGCAGCCGTGGTCACGACCGTTACTGGGTTTCCCACATTGGTTTGCAACATTGCAGGCAGGATGGACAGTTCATCTACAATCTGCATCGTGCTGTTTTGATTATCCAACTCTTCACTCTTACGCTTCAATCCACATCGCTGGGGCCCTTCTAGGCTATCTGCCCCAGTCCGAGGTGCCTCTAACTGAGTTTGCTGTGCCCACGCCACTAACACTTTTGTAGCACCTGCAATATTTGTTAAAGCAACAGCATTTGACGGCAACAAAAAGTTCTGTCCTCGAGGTCTGTCAAACGGATTTTTAGCCTGAAAGAATGTACTAACCCTGTGGGGAGAAATTCCAAAGTCTTTACCATTCACACAGATTTGCGGGTAGGTTCCTTCGTGGTACACGCAACTGCTTGGTTCTAGTTTGAGTTTCTTCACACTACAAAAGGCACTTGACTGGGTTTGATAAACATATGGTGGATAGACCAAGACTTGTGAGGCCATGCCTACAGAGGGAAAGAAAAATAAAAGCAAGTTAGAAACCTGCATTTACATTTCCAAGCAGCTTCCTCTTCTAAAAAGATCAGGACATGAGTACATTTTCCAAATGAACTAGCCTAAAGTTACTTCATGTTTAGTTTCTTACAGCCCACAGCAAGGTCCCCATGCCTTCCCAGTGCATGCAAGGGCTGTGGCAGCAGCAGGTCACTGCAGTAGTTGCTTTTGGTGGTTGATCAGAGTATGACAGAGATAGTCTGCAGCAGACCACTAGCTGTCATTTTCCAAATGGGAGAACTACCTTTGTGCTATTAAAAACTCAGCTTTCAACAATGATCTAAAATAACTGAAAAGCTCTTAACTGTGAGCCAAAGCTACCTGTTCCACAGTGTATCTGACCTACTCATCCTAAGCACCATCAGGCTCCTGAGAACAAACGAACTAATGACAACTGTCAAAGCTCAAAGAATTTCACCATGATGAAAGAGAAAGCAATCAAAGTGTGTGTCAGAGCCCAAAATACCATACAGAGGCATGTGTATGCTCACATAAACAACTGCAACTTTACTGTACATTGTAATTTACCTGGAATCTCATTCATTCACAAAAAAAAAGTGGCTTCCCCAAATCATACAGCATCCCATTGTATTAGTTTGCGTATGGGTTTTCACAAGAGGAAGCAGCCTGCTCCCCTGGGAAGCCCCTGAGCACAGCAGCCCCATTCCACACAGGATTTGTCCCCAGCTCAGGACACCAGCTCTGCGGAAAGCAGAGCCAAGCTCCTCACTGTACCTCCCCTTTCCCAGGCATGAAGAAGAGTCTGGTCCTAGCAGAGCATCAGAGGGAGGACAATGACAGCAGTAGCTGGCCCGCATGCAGGATAAGGAGTCTCAATTCCCCAGTAAATTGTGTAGACCTCACCTCTCTCCAATGCTGCACCTTCCAGCTCTCATCTCTGCACTCACTCTACTGTGTCCCCTTCCACAGCTGTAAAACACCAGCCTTAAGCTTTAACGTCACATAATGCTAAACCCTACGAAAAAGGCACTGAATGGCAAATGACGACAAGTTTCCAGGGACGTTTTGGCTTATACAAGTCTGGTCAGCTCTCAAAACCAAGTTCAATACCAGTAATACTCTAATTAAATCACTTTCTCATACCAAGCACATGAAGATTCTGGCAGTGGGTATTTAAATTGCAGATGAGTCCCACAAAATTTGAGCCAGACACTGCAATGACTGAACAAATGAAAACTAACCAAACACATGGCATGATTATTCTGAAGCCGTGATTTGATTTATGCAAATTAATATTTTTAGCATCTTAAAAGCAATTAAAATCATCATACCATCATCTCAGTTTAGCACCCTATAATGGTTTTTGCCCCAGCAGTAGAAGAAAACTTCAAAGCCCTTTCCTTTCCAAAGCTGTTTGTTTGCCCAGAGCCAGTCAATGTAGAGAGCTGGAAAAGGCCGGCAGCCACCCAGCATTATGGACTGCCACTGGCCCTCTGCTCCACACCAAGGGTTTAAGACTAGCTCTCAAGATGACTACTTCGAAAAAGCAGTGATAAACCTATAGTGTAATTAAGGAAGCTTTCTGAAGACAGGGCAACAACCCAGTGGCAGAGAAAACAGGGGAATGACAGTCCTCCAAAACAGCCAGAAGACCACTCAAACCCTTACCTGAGCCTGTTAGAAGCACTAGCTCATGTTATTTGAACCACTCCAGAAGGGCTGGAAGCACACAGACCCAGCTTTACAATCATTTTATTTGGATGAGAAAAAAATAGGCTATCATCTTTTGGGCTTTGCATGTTAGGCTTCACTCCATGAGCCTGAACTCTGACCACAGGAACAGCTCTGTTCTCAGATAAGAAGTGTTTATTGAGTTATTATGAGAACATTTTTAGCAACCCCAGGGGAAAAAAAAACAAAGAAGGGGGGAGGGGGAGGCACTAAATCAAAGGGATTACATAGCCTGAGAGAACCTTTGATGCAAACATGAACAACAGCAACAACAACAACAACAACAAAAAGCCGAATTTTACTCCAGAAAGTAAAAATGGCCTTGGAGTTCTTATACAAGCATCTGATTTCTCAACTTCCCCTTTACCCCCCTTATTTTGTCTTTTTTTAGACATACACTCCAAGATACAATCTCATTTAGAGAAGCAAAAGTATCTTCACATAACCAAGGAATAAGGTGTTCCTGTGAAACAGGCACATTAAAATCCTGCAGCATCCTACACTTGAGACTTTTTGAAGACCTCTGCATGCACTCACAAGCAGTGCTCAGAAGGACTTTTCAGACAGTATACCCTTTACCACACACTAGCATATATGCAATGAAAATACCCCAGAACAACACACAACCATCCAATGCAACCGGCTGCTGGAGGCCTTCACTTTGAGAAGCCAAGTGTATTAACAGAAAGAACTGATTTCCCCCCACACCCAGGCAGCAGGGGAGGGGGAGAGGGAGGGCTTTTTTGTTGGTCTGTTGGGGATCCTTTTGTGGTTGGGGGTGGTGAGGTTTTCGTGGTGGCAGTTTCTGGCTGGGGTTTTGTATGTTTGCAGGGTTTGTGGGTTTGCTTACTGTTTTGTGGGATTCAGGTTACAATATAATCCCACGGACAGCTACACGGGAAAGTATCAAGAGCTGCTGCTGCAGGAGGTTTGGTTGTTGGTTTGTTTTGGGGGTTTGGTTTTTAAGCAGGTCTTCTGAAAGAAGAAAATATAAACTGCACATTGTCACCTATCACAGGATGGATCTTTCATTCCCGCCCTTCCTCACAAGTCATTTCCCTAAGCTGATACATCTTTCTGCACAGTTCTTGCTGAGACTGCCACTGCTGCCTCATACAGACCTAGCCTACTCTCTATCAACATTAACAAGTCCAACAGCACGGTAAGAGGGATGTGTAGCGCAAAGCAACTAATGCTAAAGGAAAGACAAAGCTGTGCCATTTCAGTGAGGGTACTTGAGTCTGAACACTCGTGAGCATCTGGTGCAACTTTCCAGTTAAATTTAAAATACACCCAAATGTATGCACTACATGACCTCTCCTGGGTGCAAACCAGAGCAGAACATGCAAATCCACCAGAAGGTGGGCTGAAAAGCAATGCCCAGGTGGCAGACACTCTCCAGCTACTACAGCAGCTTCAGGCCTCATTCAGTTTTAGTCTCAAAGCAGTGTGCCCATTCCCTCTACATACATTTCTGAAGCCCTCTTGTCCACCCCCAAGTGCAAGATGACCACAGTAACTCTACTCCAGCACAGTGACTGCTCCCAAGCTGAAGTAGGCTCCAGATTTCTCCAGCCTGCTTTGCTCCAGTACTGAGACTGCTGCATCATAACTCATGTGCAACCTCCCTGCTAGTGAATACTGCAGGGGATCTAGGAAAGAAAGCCTGTCCTGAGACACCTACCAACTACATTATTACATCTAGATAGGCTTTCTTCAAAGGAAACGTGTCTTGTTGGCTCTCAAGTTTGAAACAGAGAACTGGGAGCTCTACACTTGGCTTACTAGACATTAAGCTAAACAAAATGTGTGTATTTTGATCATAGGTACGACAATTCTGGAATTCTGTGCTTCTCAAGAAAATTTGAACGAAGTTATGAAGTAAACATATTTTAAATAAGTAAATTCCCTGTTTGTTCATTTAAAGACATAAATAAATAGGTTTTCACAAAGCAATGACAATGACCAGGAGGTGCTTCACAGTTTGCATCCCCCCACCCTGGTCAAGCTTCTGTCTGCAGAAACAGAGAAACAAGCAGACATTCAGACAGGCCCATCTGTACCACTACTCAGTGAAATGAAGCAGTTCTGGCAACATCTCTGTAATGCTGCTGACCTAACTGTCACCATGTTCTTTACCAGACTCTTAACACTACGTCTCCAGCCTCTTCAAGCCGATCTAGGCAAATTCAAAACATGACCAACTTGGCAGACCAACAACATGGAGAAGCACAGGCTGTTCCAGGTCTGACCACCATTAATAATTAACTATAAATTCACATTTCCTCACAACAGAGTTAGGGGGGGAGAGGAAGCAAAGTTATTAGTTAGTAAAACCACTGCAGCAGAGCTGCATGGAAATTGCCACGACACCCTTCATTCTTCTGCAAAATAAACAGCCCCTTTTAACCGCCCCCAAAAGCACACTCACCATGTTGCTGCTGTTGCAGTAAAACCCCCAGCAGGCAAAGCCTAGCCAGGGGCAGCCACCTAATACTATAGTTACAGTTTAACTCAAGAGAACTTGTTTTCCAACTTCTTTCAAGCCTCCATCAGTGAGAGCCAGTTCCAGGACACTCACACCCTTCCCACAGTGCAGTTTGGCATCAAGGGAGGCTTTCTGAAAGCTCAGTAACTTCCAGCAAATGCACAAGTTGAGCAGTAGCACTTATGAAATCTTTTGCTTACATTATGCATCACTTTGAAAGCACTGAGATACCAACAGTCATTTTCCCCAAGTAAACAACAACAACAACAACAACAGCAACAAAAAAAATATATACTTTTTATATTAGGTGCTGCTCAACTTTTCAAGTTACTTAACAAACACAAAGCTGAGTTATTCACCCTCTCTTTCCTCCCAGAAGAAAGCTTATTACTGGTAGTAGCAGCACCTCTCTGCTATTGTTTGTTTTGGATACGGAGCCGTACATGCTGTCCTGATGGGTGCACTTTCACACCCATGAACTGTTCGCCCTGAGGAATTTCCTTGCTCCAGCTGTACAATTCATAACAAAGCACAGGCAACTGAGGCTTCACACAATTTATGAAGGAAAACATATTCATAGAGAGTATAAAGCGTAAAGAGATACAAGTTCAGTGAATCTCCCCCCACCAGCTACCTCAAAACCAGATCTCTGACCTATGGAAGGGAGGGAGCGGAACAAAGAAGCAAGCACCGATGTGGTTCAAGCAACACATGCCATAGGATTTATTTCCTCACATGACCACGGAGGCAATTCTGGACATGAACTGCATAGGCACACACACACTCTGTCACCAAGAAAAGTGAGATGCAGAGGTACTTTTGCAGAGGCAACTCTGATACCAGCTCGCCAAAGCAGCCAGCACCTAATTCTAGGCATAGCAAACATAAGAGTCCACTGACAAAAGCCATAATTATGGCCTTTGATTAACACACAGAAGGTATTTCAGAGCTCAGGAATTCTGGCCAGCATACACCAACAAAATCAAGCTAAGCCACCAGCAGCCTTCACCTGATGTGGAAACCTCAGTCCTGCATAAATAGGGGGTGAAGGCTGAGACTGGAAGGCCAGAAGTTGGTTCCAAGCTTTGAGTGAGTCCTGGTAGGAAGCAAAAGACAATATGATCCAAGTTTGCAGCTGAAAAACACAGTTACTACCCACCTAAGGAAACTGTTACAGGGCTGCCTTTAGATCCGGACAACAGAGACAGTTTTAATCAGACATTGCAAATGTTTCACTGATACCAGAAACTGAAAATACAAGTTCAGTTTGAAGTGTGGTGCAAACTCATCTAACACACCATTGTCTCAATACTTGGAAACAGAACTCACCCCATACACTGAACACAAAATATTCTACATGAAGTATCACAGTGAACTCCTAGAGCTAAAGGCTGTCCTATCTACCAGCAGCAGTGCTGAATAATACAATCACTATATTCATATTCTCCACAAACATCAAAAGCTACATCTTGTGATGCCAATATGACTGCAATCACAGTTAAAAAGACAAATGGAATAATACTTCAAGCATTTGGGTTCTTTTCTGCTGGGCAACAAGCCGTTACACAACTGGACAGAAAGCACAAGCATCACAGTATCAGGCACCAGCCCCCAGTGAGAGCACGCTCTCCAAATCAGAATGTGCCTCCATCAACACAAACCCTGACATGTGTCAACCAGCCAGGGCTTTGCCAGCCAAATCTCTTCTTTTAAGAGACTAATTCTTTTTGAACCCAAAGCCAGCAGGCACACTGAAATAACAGTCCCTACTGGCAGTGTTTAGGAGAGCCCACACCTTCAGGTTCTGCACCACAGCATAGAACTTAAGGATTTAGTCAAGCTACTGCTACTGCCTGTTGCTCTTCCATGTAGCAAGACGGATCACAGCAAGTAGGGAAGTAGGACATAAAGCCATGCTTACTGTATTTCCAAATGATTTTTGTCACCTTCCATAAAGTAGAAATAAAATCTGGTAGAGGGGTTTAGCTCAAATTGCCTCTTGGCAAACCACCTCTTTAAACACACAAACAATAACAAAAACACAACCACAACTTCCTATATAAATATGTATGCAATTTTGCCTTCTCATTTTCAGCCACTTTACTTTGATTTCATTGCTTAATTTTGCATTCTTAGTCTGCTGGGTAGAATCAGAAATGGACCAACCTAGCTAAGAAATTCACTAAGAGGTTTCATTTTAGAAGGGCTCTAGACAATATCGAGTGCAGCCCCTATAACATAAATCTAGATGGCTGTTTAACTCATTGCTACTCCACCTTCGCAGCATGGCTGGCATGCCACAACATCTGTATGCTCATATTGAAAAAATTGCTTTCACAAAGTCGTTTCTTCATCAAGTCCTCTAAACCACCCAAGGTGGAGGGAGGTTCATTCGACATTATCCTTCTTCCTCTTACTACAAAAGCTTCTCAGCTGGACAAAGCATACATTAGTACACTACAAAACTGCTGTTCCCCATAGGACATGCACATGAAGCTCACAACAGCAGACACACAAGTAGCCCGTTGACCTTACCAAGTCTGGCATGTGATGTAAAAATGCACAAATCAAGGTCCACTGTACCAAAAGAGCACAGTTCAGGAGGTGTGCAAAGCTATTTCCTACACACTGAGGACCACCCAGCAGCAGGTAACACTGGAGCTACAACTTTCCCCAAATACAAGAAAAATCATAATCACTCCTCCAATAGGATCAGCATGAACTTACGCTCCACGCTGCCAAGACAGCATGCCTAGATCACATTTAATCCCTTCCGCAACCAAAACATCAAGTAACAACTTCAGCCTTTCTTTGCTTTAATTCTTTTACACTTAAATAAGAATGAAGACATCTAATCTGACACATTTCCCTGAACTTATATTTTCCTGCTAGTCTCCAGGTCAGTCACTTCAGCTACACCCAGTAACAGCTTTCAAACATACACTGACTGAGGTGTACACACACAAAGGATAGGTTTGAAAGGGGTTTTCACACAGAAGGGTGAAACACAGAATGAAAACTCTCCAGAGTCCTGTTTTCTTTTAAAATACAAATTCCTTACTTAAAACTGTGTTTTAAATATTTTTCTGTTCTGTAACGCATTGTGAGCTACAACATCATGGTGACAGCATTGGATGTTTACTGAAAACAGCCGTATAAATTAGACATGGCATATGTAGAGCAGAGCAGAGAGAAAAATAGGTGTTTACCACTTCTTTCACATTTCTAAAGACATGTAAGAAGGAGAGTTTCCTACAGGCAAAGAATTCAGTGTATTAGAACCATGTATTCTCTCACAGAAGGCTAAGCCTTCTGCCTCCTCTCAGTTACTATCAGTAACTGCAATAACCCATATTACAATATTTCCCAGAGCCACCAGTGCAAGTTTATCCCTCTCCCCTGCGCAGGGGAACTTACTGATTTACAGAGAGTAAGCAAAAAGACAGGACCACAGGCAGCATATGACCCCACTAACTAGAGCATATTACTGATAAATCTGTGTCAGTTTTTCCTGTTGTGGTCTCTTACATATTTAACAATCTTTCCATTTGTAGCATAAGCAAACATTCGCTCCTTTTAATCTTTGAAACAAAGTTTAGGTACCTCACCCCCTAAGTTTTGAAAACACATTTTAGTCTCAAGGAGCAGCTGCTGCAAAGAGCTCCCAATATATTTCTTGAGAAAAAACACCCACCGTGTCCTTGTGCAGGGCTCAGAGCTGACACAGGCAAAGGGAGAATTTAGCCCAAAGAATCATTTCAAAGGCCATAAAGAAAAGGTATTAAATAAACCCTTCAGAATCTCATGAAAACAATGCATTCCTAATAAGCTGAATATCAGTTAATTTCTTGACTCAAAAAGTAAGTTGATATTAATAGATAAGGAAAGAGAAGACTGAGAGCTTTTTAATTCTCTTCGGAACAGAGCCTGTTCCTTCCAGAAGGCATCACAAGTAAGGTCCCAAACACCAAAATTCCCATATGAAACAGATTCAAATGCTGAAAATAAAGACCTTGTGAGGATCTCCTCTACCCCTATAAATAGTTCAAAGCTTCAAAAACAAGCTGTGGAAAAAACTTCTCAGCTAGAACAGAGACTGGAGACAAGCAAGCTGCTCGAATAAAAAAGGAAGAAAACACAGAATAAGTGAAAAGGGTAGGAAGTCACAGATGACCAAACTTTCTAGGAAAACACAGGACGGAAGACATTTACAAGGCACTTTTCAGTCAAAACGGCAGAAAAACATCTTACAAGAAACAAAGAAAAAGCCTTCTGGAAACCGTGCAAGTTCCACCAATTGTTGTGTACCAACACAGGCAAAACCTGCCCCACGTAGAAGAGGAGAACAAAGAGAGTACATTTTACTCAAGACAGTGGAGTCAGGTAAACGTTAACACCGGGTTTTGTGAACACTGACAAAGAAGCAAAACAGAGCAGTAAGCAACAGAGACTGCAAACACCAGAATAAAGGTAGGTTTATATCTAAGTATGAAAAAGGCAGTATCTTACAGAAATTACTGCAGTTTCAGTTAAACTGTGCATACAGATAACTTTTTATGAATACCTGATGCTAGTGGTCACTGTTACCTTCGAGAGAGAGCTTAAATCACCAGCTAAAAACCAAAGTTTCTTTAAAAGAAAAAAAAAGGCTTTGTACTGATTGTCAGTACTGACGTTTGTTTGCTCTCTGTGTTTCTGCGTTTACGTGACAGTCTTCTCATTCAGACCTGGCACCTATGCTGGCTCCTTCCTGTTGGCTGGCACTTGTTCCAGTGTGTACCAGCCAGATCAGGGAAAGGTTCAGATGGCAGTTCATAGAAGGATATAATCACAGACTGGTTTGGATTGGAAGGGACCTTAAAGCTCATCCAGTTCCAAACCCCTGCCACGGACAGGGACACCCTTCACTACACCAGGTTTCTCCAAGCCACATCCACATCCAAAAACCCAAGGGAGTGGGCCTGGAAGGATTTGGTCCACTAATAAAAGCAGCAAACACCTTTGTCAATGAAGACACTCCAGCAGCCCTACACAAAGGGCAGCTGCACCAGTTACTGCAATCCCAGCTGAAGTTGTCCTACTGGCAGTTTTTTCTGCACAGAGAACAGCTTTCCTATCTAGCTTCATCAGGCTTCAAGACAAGGTGAGCACAAGATGACAAGACACACTTCTATCTCATGGTTCACCTTCTAACCAAGAACCAATTAAAGTAAAACTCCTAAAAGAACCCAAAGCAGGTTCTCTCAGGTACTG
>JBAFWW010029890.1:10398-37673 GCA_036873685.1 Agapornis canus | reverse complement strand
TACCACAGCACATCATGCCCAGTATATAAACTGGGGGCAGTTACCCAGAAGGGCTCGATCACTGTTCGGGTTGGGCTGCATATTGGTCAGCGGGTGGTGAGCAGTTGTATTCTCTTCTCTTGCTATTTCCCTTATCATTATTACCATTGGTGGTAGCAGCAGTGGTTTGTGTTATCCCTTAGTTACTGAGCTGCTCTTATCTCAACCTGTGGGAGTTACATTCTTTCCATTCTCCTCCCTATCCCTCGGGGAGCAGGGGGATGAAGGGGGAGTGGGTGGTGGAGTGAGCAAGCGGCTGCGTGGTTCTGAATTACCGGCTGGGCTTAAACCATGACACAACATTTTCAGGGACTTGTGACACACCTCATGATCTCAGGAATCTTACAACAGAATAGGTGCATAAAGTATTTCATTCTACCACACACTTTTTAACTTCATTACAATTTCAACTGATAACTTACCAAAAGAAGAATAGAAGTTCCTGATCAACACTGTCATTTATTATAGATGGGTTTATAATTTTCTTTAACATTCTCCTTTGAAATGTAAGTAATCCTAGGCTCTCTGCCTTGTCTGTGTCAAAGCAAGTTTTTCCAGGGCCTTGATCTTTATCATCAACATTACCTTAAATCCCCCATAATTCTGCAAAATTATTTGTTAGATGGGGTGATCAGTATTGTACCTACTAATTTAGTTCATATTGTATCCCAGATTCTAAGTATTTTCATAATGCGGACATGAGCTTCTCATCCCATTCCTTATCCATCCAGATACTACACTTTTCTGCTACCAGCTGCATACAGAGCAGTGACCAGCACTTCCTGAAGGCATATTCAAGCTGTTCACCAACAAAAATAATCTGGCAAAGAGCAGGTTTGGGAAGGAGCATTTCTGTCATACCTCCCTTTTCCATCCTTCTTTTAAGGTGGACTGATTCACTTTCCCATGTATGGCAAAGAAGTGGTTGTGCCAACGTAACTGAAGGAAGGGTGCTGCAGGACCAGGTGAAGACTGTTAAGAACAGGAGTGCCTTAAATTAGCCTACCACCCAAAAACCAGCAATGCCAGAAAGCCAAGCTCAATCAGAAATTTTGGTGTTTATTATTGGAGAATGCTTGTATATGGCATGACTCCTGAGCAAAAATTGTCCTATATGAGATCACTTAAAAACAGGCAGAAAACAATATTAGGTGACGGGGGGGGGGGAATCAAGGCAATATTCCAAAAATTCATATATATATATGAAAGCACTTCATACCCTCCAGATATAAGTCTGTTAACAAATTGTCTAAGATAATATGGTAGTATGATACAGTTCTCAGTTTTTCTAATCTAGAAAGCTACCTGGAGATATGTGCTGTTTTATGGTATGACAAACACACATAAGGACATTATACTTAACTTACAACTTTATACTACTGACTACTTTTTGAACATACTTCAGATAAAGATATGGCTTAACTGATACAAAACTTGTTTATCTATTTGGGTGTGCAATGTTGGAACTGTGAAAGAAATAAACCCCCTGAACATGATATTACCTGTAAATCAAGTACAGACAGTAGTTAATGGACAAAAAACTTCTATAACTAAGAGAAATTAAGCATGCATAAAAGAACAATCAAGTTGATGACCTATAACCAAGTTGAATACAAAAATATCAAGACGGTGGAAAGAGAGAAAGAGGTAAACTAATCCTGAATTAGTTTTTCTGCTTATAGATACACAGCTCCAGGAAGAATATATTTTTTGAACAAATTATATAGCAAATACCATCTAACAAAAGGTCAGTCATGGTAACCCTATTTTAAACATTTGTAAGAAGCATCATTTACGAAGAAGAAAGATCCTGAAGTCCATTTTTAAAACATTTGTTTCTGATCTAATTTTCAAGACTTCAGTAATATCCCTTTACCCAAACTATGGTCCGCATTACAGTGATCAAAACCAATTATGACTTAAACAATAATGAAAATGGTACTACACTGCTGCTGCAGCACCTGCTGGTATGTGAAAGGCTGACAGTCTCCAATCCTCCTTGGTCTGCCAATTGTGAAAATTAATTCTGCCTTAAGTCAAAAAAAGAGAGACAAAAAGACATGGTTGTTGCTGTCAGCAAGGATCAAGCACAGTCAAGACTGAACTACTGATGAAACTGCATAACAATGCAGACTGCAACAAATTGTGCACATTGCATTTCACAGTTACAGGCATAACAGGCTCCCCTTGCAGCACTTACACTTTGGACAAAAAAAAAAGCCTTGGGAAAGTCACATCTTGTTGTTCTTTCTGCTACCATTTATAAAATGCAGAGTTTTGCAAGGTTATCAAAAATAAAATAATTTAACAAATGCTCATTCATAAAATACAGCCGAAGGAACAAATCTCAATCACAACTCTTATGTGCAGAATTATTATTATTATTATACTACTGCAGGAAGAATCCCCATTCCATAGTCAGGTTTACATTATGGCATAAGAATTTTAACTTCTGTCTCTTAACAGGGGTTCCTATGTCACACAGAAAACTGTATTCTTAAGGATCCTGAACAAAAAAAGTGGGACAATCAGTATCAATACTATTATAGCAAAGTCCCAAATATATCATAAAAAAATAATAAACCGTGCATGCATAGAATATTTGATTTTTTAAAAACTGATGCCTTAACATGAGAAACTTTACACGAAACACAGTGGACAACACCATTTAAAATTTACATTCATTGATTCTTCTACGTACTGTGTATACACAAGTAAATAGAAGGCCATAGTCCCTGCAAAAAATACGATCAATGTAAATCACTAAATATATACTAACATTTGAAATAAGACACTATAAAGAGTAATTTGTAATATATTCTACTAGTTCCAATTAAAAACCCTGCAATGAGTAACACAAATGCAGACTACAACATGTGTTTATTTTGGCTTTTGCCAATGTCACAGCAACTTAATGAAACCTAAGCAAACTAGGTCAGAATAGTCTTCCCCAGTTCTCTTAATGAAACATCCTCTCCTGCTCACACATGATAGGAGACACTTCCCTTGCTTCTCCAGAATTAGCCTTTGTGATCTTAATTGTGGAGCCTCTCCAGATCACAGACTTCACGACTGCTCTTCCTCCCTCTATCAGTTGTTAAATTCTATGTAAGTATTAAAATTACAAGAGTCAAGTATTACCACAATAAGAGCATTAGATTTAAAATAATAAACACTGTTTATTTCCCCTGCCCCCTTGGATCATTACCAAGTACTAACATTTTGTGATGACATAAGACTATGAGTGACATTTTAAGAAAGTACTTTAATGAGACTAGTAATAAGAATCAAAAAAGCTGGTGATACTGGGCTAAATTACGGGGATTTTAATGAGGCAAAGACCAAACTCACTATTAGGCTGGAATATGCTACTCAATAAATTAGAAGTTAACTTTGATATTTATCCAGAGAAAGACCATCATCCAAGCTCTCAGTATAACAATTGAAGAGTTATTTAGTTGAATGGTTTAGATTTATACAACTGATTTAGATACCTAATCTCACTCTGCTTCCTATACAGTTAATGAAGCAGGAGGCTCTTCTCGGGGGAGTCCACTTAAATTAGTGCTTCTGCTCTCACTTTTCTTAAAGCATCTTCCCTCTCCCTTTTTCATAGGCTGCTTCAGAAACTAACCCTTACCTTATGCCCCTAAGATGCTTACATAAAATTATGTGGTGTGCATCAGTCTTACCTCCTGCCGATACACTTCCCCAAAATGCTAACAAATACAACAGCATACTCTGTACTGTCATATGAATGTGTCCATGTCCAAGAAAAACATTAAATGAGTTAGAGGTTTTCACACTGTGTAGAGATGCCTTGTATGAAATGCACTTCACTAATGTGAAAAGCTGTCACAAAAATGTTCAATTCTACAGACACAGTCTGTTAACTATGGTGAAATAAAAGAAAACCAAACAAAATCCAACTGTGTCTGAATCACCTACTAAAACACACTTATCCCAAGGGATCACTTTCGGGTATTTTTTTAGAAGCAGGAATAAGTATCTGGATCAGCACCTGAAATTATACTCAATTTATCTGACAGACTGTAAAGGATCTGTTAGATTCAAAGATTTTTATGGCTGAAATGGAATGACAAAGTAAATTTCCGTCAGAAATAAATTTTAGGTTTGTGTTTGCAAACAGAAGTTTTGCACAGACTCAATGCAGAATAAGTGTATTTGGTTTATTACAAAACTACTGGTTTCCCTAACTAATCATCATTTTCTTACACATTATGGATTTACAATATTCTCAATGGCCCAAGGAATTTTAGTGACAAAAAAATCATTTGACTAAAAAGAAGTTCCACCTTGAAGTGCTCCATGGTATGTTTTACCCTTACAAACCCTAGCACTAACAACAATGGGATCAAAGAAAACAAAGCTAAAATGCAATCTACTTTAACTTTTATAACTTGGACTAGAAACCATCTTTCATCAGAAAGTCAGAACGTAAGCCCCAAAACTTACTAATTCATGTTCAGTGTCTTCTGAGTAAAGAACAGGCTGCATGTGTGGTGGCATACATGATAGTTGTCAACATAAATGAAAATGTTCATGAATAAAAAACAGGCTGTATAAAGAGCTAATTATAATATTACTATCAATTGCTAGCTTACACTTGCAAATCTTTCATATCATATAAATGCATTGTTTTTGACATTTCTCTGTAGCTAAACATCACATCATTTCACTTTTCAAAGTAGTTCAAATATGCACAGGATATACTATAAAGGATGTGGTCTGATCTACAGTTACTCTGAAAAAGAAAAAAACTAAGACATAAATGTGTATTGCCATTAAAAATTAACTTAAAACATTACTTAGCTCCCAAGTAAAAAAAAAAAAAAATCTAGACTTCTAACAGCCAAAATACTTTCTGTATATTCATCCTTTCTACCCAAAAAAGCAGTCAAAAACATTTCACCAGATCATGCAACAGAAGACTCAATACATACACCCAAAGCAATAGTGAAAATGTGAATTGTTCAAGTTGCATCCAGATGTTTTCTTACCATTAGAAACACTTTATTTGCTTAAAGCACTCACTTCTAGCACATGAATTTTAAGAAAAGTTTCAGTAACCAATGAAAAGCACCGTTCCTATTATAATGCTCAAATGGATTCTTCTTCTATTTTAGAAATGCCATAGAATTAAGTTTGGAAAAGGTCTGCTCAACAGGCAAGAGCCGTAGTAAATAATATATGGTAAAAGCAGACACAGCCAAAGGAAAAATACTAACAAATCATAGTGGGCAGTTATTCTGAGACAAGACAGTCTATCCATTCCTCCACCAAAGAATCATTTAATCGACAGATACAGTACCATTTTAGTTTTACTTTGTTTGAGCAATGACACCATCAAAGAAGAAAATATCTTTGGTAAACATGAGTAATTTAGTTTAAAGGAAAAAATAAAGCATGGATTGATAAATTTATTCTCTCATTACTATGACATATGATTTTCTATGCAGGAGAAATACATCTATAAAGTATTTGATAGTGTACTGTGTCAAACTACTTATTCAGCTACAGAAGAGGGGGAAGTGGATTTGTACAGACTGTGTACTGAGAAATGCACGGAGAACATGACAGAATATGAGGGAGTAACAGGAGAACAAACTGGTATTTAAAGAGATCATTAATCAAGTTTCACAAGGATCAAACTTACAACTGATCTTGTTTAGGTAAGTTTATGACCTTGACACAAGTATTATTTGCATGCAACGTTTACATTCAATGCAAGAGCAGAAGACATCTTCCTCAAGGAAAATCACCATCATTACAACCAATTGGAAGTGACAGAGAAAGAGATCGCTATGGGTCAGTATTCTTCAGGGCAACTGTAAGCCACCAAGACAATGCACCAAGGAAAAGGCAAATGTAAACTACAGATACTACTGGAATGCCTCCCTTAATTTAATAGGATGCAATACGTCTGCATATAAGGTATTCTTAAAGCATGTGGAATACTACGTGCAGCTGTTCAGCTAAATTCAGAACAGGTCTAAGATTATCAGAGGAATGAGAACCTCATGTAAATGACAGATATGGAGAGAAAATTGATAATGCCTGCTTTAAATAAGTACTGGAAGTAAACACCAATCAGATAATATACTATCTCATCTACAGGACAAAGCTGCTAGAACCACCAAGGAAATAAGACAGCCATGGAAAAACACAGGCTGGAAATAAGCAGCCTATTCTCAAGCCAAGGCAGCAGCAAGGTGCTGTGAACAGCCTCCCAGTACAAACCAATCAGCTACTGTTAAAAAAAAATAATTAATTAATTAATTTATGAAAGTCATTATACCGTGTAGCTACCAACAATAACTGGTTCTGTACTGAATGCAGATGAGGGATTACAGTAATTTAGGGATTACCATATAGTTACAAGGAAGGACTACACTTTGTGAATTCAGAAGGATATACAGAAACGCAAAAGAAAGGCTATATGGAAATGCAAAAGGGGGACAAAGCGGTTGCAAATTCATACAAATCAAGTTTCTACATGTTTCGTAAAAACCAATGCCTCCCCACTGGCAAAAGGCACGAGGAACTCAAACACCATATATTCCACTTGGCTGGAGCTAGCCAGCTGACCAGCAGCAACAGACTGGTAGACTGACCATAATGTAAAGTCCTTCCAAGACACAAAATATGCTACCTGTTGTTTAGCGCACCACTCAGTGCTTTCTAAAGGATGCACGCAAACAGGGAATCACTGTTGTAAGGAAACAAGACTCAAACTCCTGAAAAACTAGACTTCAGAACACAACTTTTTTGAAAACTCCACGAGCTTTGCTCTTCCAAAATAAAATGCAATCAATGAAATAAAGGTAAAAAGTAGCCTGCAATAGAATGTACCAGTACCACCCATGGGCAAAGCTACAGTACTTGTACCACCAACTTGGCAGTGATTCACTTCAAAATTTGGGCAAGGTACACATTTTTAAAGTAGCACTAATGAGAACATTGGACTTCAATATCCTAATTTGTCAAATGAAGAAAATTAAGAACATGGTTACCTAAAAATGGTGGGAAAATTTTAATGGAATTTTCTTACTGGGCATCACAAACAGAAATCGAAGAGAGACAGAACTAAAATCACCAAATCTCCAGGCATGTAAAATGCCTTTAACATAAAGCCATTCCTTGTTCTTCTCCAGTTCCACATCAGTATCAAAAATTGCTCCAGAGGAAGGGAATCCCATCATCAGAAGTCTTCTTTTCTATCTGACCCTTTGCTGTACCTTCAAGAGCTACCCTGCACTTTGAATGGAGCAAGACAAGGTTGCCTGAAATGGAAAGGGAACCATCTCATAGAGCTATCAGTAGACAACGCTTTGAGGCAGGACATGGATTCTGAAATGCAGTCAACCTTCATTCTGACATTTTCTGACTTCAAAGTGTTCCCTATTACAACATTAAGATACTTAATATAGCTATACATAATTTCTGATTTCAAAAAAAAAAAAAAGGCAATCAGTAAATATACTAAATTCTAAACTGAATATACTCAAATACATACCCATTACACAAACCTATCTTTCAGCTAATGGATCTACAATGAGTATCCACTCTTTTCACAGACAAGAAGCTGGGAAAAGATAAGGTGTTCTGTTATAAGAAGTCACAGATACTTGCTAAGACCAGAGAAACAAAAAGACAGTAATTCTGCATTTCATGCCATGCTTCGTAAGGAGAAAAATCTGGTGAGTACAGTCTCTTCTGACCCTTCTTCCTAAAATACAGCCACTTTCCCATCCCATCCAATAGTTCTTTGCATTCTGCTCAGTTTGGTTTCTTTTCCCAATGTCATTCTCGAGCCTCCAAAGCTTTCCATGCTGGTCCAACAGGGTTTTAGCAAGACGCTTCCAAACGCAAACCTCCAACCTCCCACCTCAATTCATAACTCCCTCTTACCTTGGCTTTTGGTCACTCCCACACTCCTATTTCCTTTTATCTCACTTGCAGGGCACAATCTGGCCCTGGCCAGGCACCCACATCCTAGTCAGTTTCATTCATTCTTCAACATACAGAGGCAAACACATTTGGATCAGAGGCACGTCCAATTCCTGTTAAGTCTGCTCAACTCCTAAGTTTAGTAATAGCTATTTCAAAGAAAAATTCTTCAGCTGCTGTGTATCTCACAATGTTTAGCACTGCATTACAGATTTACCACTGCATTTTCTTACATTTTGTTTTACAAATAAATTATACAAATACTGCAATATTAAAATTTGTGTTGTGCAAAAGATCTAATGCATTTTATTGATGCTTTCCACTGGAAACATGACAAAGTAATTATGTAACAGGCTGAAATGAAATAGGCTCAGAAACAAAATGCAGTTGAAAAACCAAAAAATGAAAAAAAACTAATTCACTGAATAGTTACTTAAGTACCAGAGGCAAAACCAATTCAATGAAGGTATTATATCTTATCAGATACATAGTGTAATAACTGTTTCAAAGAAATATTCAGTACAAGTCCTTTGCTAGAGTCTAGAAAAGCACAGAACATAGAATTGTATTTCTAGTGTCTCCATTTACTAGATGATATTTTTTCTTTACACAGGCAAAGGACAAAAAATGGGAACCTAAATAGACCAGACAAACACAACATCTTTCCTAGAAAGAGAAATTTCTCTTGGAAAAAGATGCAGCTGATTGTTTCTCTAGCGCGTTCATATAGTTATTGGATGCTGTTACTTCTGGTACATACCTGTGGAGCATGCAACAAGAAATGCCAAGAATGCAGAAGACTTAATATGACTTAATATTCTAGATGTAGCTGCTCATGTTGCTATTTATCACAAAGAAAGCACAACTACACACTACATATAAATCAGAAAGAGAGTCAAAATTTAATGTTTTAATGAAAATAATGCAAAGTCTCAAACTTCAGAGTGAAAAAATGCCTAAACTGGAAGTATTTTCCCAGATCTACAGCAGTTAGAGAATACTACATAATAATCCTCTATGGAGAAAGCACTTACTGAATTTGTGCAAAATTTATATAGTTCAATTTTCAGAAAAGCACCACACTACAAATGCATTCCATTCATTCAGAAGCAACCCAGCTTCAGTGCTATAGAAGCTGAAGGTACTGCTCAATGCAATGATTCATAGTTTCCCTAATAGAAAGATTCAGCAGTTTTCAGTCGAGACCTTTATTCCCTCTCTGAATAAATGATGCCTGAAATTTTTATTCTTGTTCTAATGGAATTTCAATGGCCTTCACTGCAAATCTACTGGAAATTTTCGCATATTAAGTGGAAAAAATTAAATGATGTTAACCACATTTTAATGTGATTAAGGCTGACAGGGTCATTATTTCTGCTAATCACTCAGTTTAAAAAGCTCAAACAAAACTTTGTAACAGCCAACGTTTTTTCTGCTTTTCTGTATGTCTACTGTAGTTGAGATTAAAAATCACTACAGAATATGAGACAGTGTTTCATAAAAAGCATATACCAAGCGTTTTCTGCAATTTGTACATGGATTTCATTATAATTAATATCAAGATTAAAAGGGGGGCATCAATCTTAAAATATGTATACACCTTTACTTCTTTAGTTTTCCTCAATCAAAAGCCAAAATACAAAAAGAATATTTGTTTTCCTGTAGATCCTATTTACTAGTGAAAAGGAGAAGAAAAAATGTTTCCGCATGTCTTTACCATGAACCAGAAGGTATGTGCAATCACTGAACATAATTTCTTAGGAAGTGTCTATTGGGCTCAGCAATACAGAGCTCTGCTTGTTATCAGTTAGTTTGGCATTAGCTGGAAAATGGGCATTAAAGTGGAACAGAGGCAAGCTGCTATGATGAAGAGCAAACAGTATATAGTTTTCACAGTATTTTGTATTTCCTCTCATGGACGATCAACAATAGAACAGAAAATTAAGGAGACTGCTGCTGCTCTCAGCTTGAGAACCACTGCCTTACAGCCAGCCCTGCCTGCTCTTGCTCAAAGGTCTACACCAACAGCAACACTGAATCCCAATGGAACAACTCTCCAGGAAGAGTTACAAAGAACACAGAAACCTCGAGAGTGATCAAAGAGGCTGGAAGGACTTAAAATTACAAGAAGAGACATAAGTTTGTCTCACTCACACTGCCAGAAGAGCAGGGAATATTGTTCATGGGATTTACTTTTTGTTTCTATCTGGGTTGGAGAAGGCTTGTCAGAAGCTTTGTTTTGGTTGGTTTTGTTGCAGAATTAGTATTTTCTCTAAAGACCACTCTAATGCTTACTGCCTGCTCAATAATTACTACCACCCTCTGTGAATCCTCATTTCTGGAGGATCTGTACCTCTCATGTCATGTTACCTCTCTCTCCTCACAAACCCAAAATATAGAGATGATTAATAAATAAATAAATAGGGAAAGAGGAAAAAAAAAAGCATTTCAGCATCCAAATCTATTTGTCTACTAAGTAACTGTGTTTATACTGAAGTTACTTTAGAAGAGAATAAAAGTGCAGACAGACTGATTCACATTAATCAATCCCATCTGGTTTAATAGATACATTTCAACCTTACTGAATCACTAAAAATAAAAACTGTATTACAGCAGCTTCTTGAATTACAAAAAAATGTTGAAACCCAGTTAACAAGATCATTGCCTTCCTAACCTTGAGGTACATGAAATTTATCAGAAAAATATTTTACTTCCCTCCCATTCCTTGGAAAAGTATCCAACAACATATACAGAAATTTTAGATCTACTTCATGATTACAACAAGAAATGCTGACAAAAAAGATGGTGATTAATCATACACAAGTCTTTTCATATAAGATTCTACTTCTACCTTCGTATCTAGCATGTACTCCTAACTGTATTTCAAGAACCAGAAGCTTTTTCTTCTAAGAACACTATTTGCTTCCTCCCTGAAAAGCTTCCATAACAAGAAAACATACAAACAAACAAAAAAAATACAACATTAGATCATTTACTGTCAAGGCACAAACTGCATTAACATCAATATCATATTACAGCTGTAGATTGTGATGCTCTCAAAAAGAAACATTACTTGTATTGCTGGACTTTCTAGTTTTAGTGTGAAGCCATGCACTACTGCATCAACTAACAACCTCACTGAATTCTTGTGCTCATCTAAGAAGGGACCCTGCTGAATGTCCTAATGCATCTTATTGTGAATCTTCAGCAAATAAGACTTCATGTATGAGCTCATGATGTGCTTTGCTGCTGGAAAGTCACAGGCTCTGTGGGAAGCTTTTTATCTTCCCAGCAGTCAGTTCTCTGAGAACATCAGTGCAGCTACTGTAGTTACCTGTAGATTACTTGTATTTTCTCACATCTGTGTCCAGCAATCTAAACCATGATGATAAAGGGTCATTAGGTTTTGAGTGAGGAAGGGGATGGACTAGACAATTTGCTCTGATAAGCTTCTTGTTGTGAGCGCCAGTTTAGAATGTGAAATGCAGGGTGTTATGCACATTCTCAACTCAAAAACCAGCCCTCTCACAACATCAATTAAAAATCATGCTCAGCCCATCTTGACGTCCACAGAGAATCCTACCTGAAATTTTTACAATTAATAGTATTGCAATAAAATAATTCTATCATGGTAAGAAGGACATCAACTGTCTATTAGACACAAAAGAATTCAGGTACAATTACTAAGATAACTGCTGTTTGGAGCACAGCAAAGCAATTTCCCACAGTGGGGCTTACAGTTCAATTTACCAGTTGGGCAAATATTTTGTGCTCTGTAGTGGTCTACAGAGTTAACAGTTACCTGTAACATTTGAGCAGTGTTATACTTGGAGAAAACTTTCTTCAACCTGCACAGGTGTTTCTGCTTTATGTGCTCCCATGAATATACACTTTTTTCCAACCCTGTCATAGGAACTATTCTAAGGCTTTTCAATTAGTATTAAATGCAAATAAATGAAAGAGCCAATGGCTCTTTTCTCATATTCCACACTACTCACAATGAGGTCTTGGAAGTTATAGGCTGAAGGATGAGAATAAGCACAATATCACCTATAAAATAATGTTAGTCCTCAAGTAATTTTGCAAGCTGGTAATAGACTACTTTTCCTTACAGGGTATTCTTAATTCACTAAAATAATGATAATAATAATAATAATAATAATAATAACAACAACAACAATAATAAATCCCCACGAGTTACACAATGCTATCACAAATGGACAGACACATACACACAAATGGAAGAAGGCTGCATTTTCATATGCAGCAAAACCAGATTATGCTATGAACACAGCATACAGTGAGAAAGTTCCACAGACATGCTCAGTGATAAAGCCGTAAGAATCCTTTAAAATATCTACAGTGAAATTTTGTGTTAAACTCCAGAGAGTATCATGGTATTATGTGAGGCAATAGACAAATACATGGAAAGACAAAGGAGCCATTTAGTACTTTATGGTCAACATACAAATTCAGAGATTTAAGAGTATGAAAAAATATAACTACACTTCTCTATTCTCAAAATTAAAGATTAAAATAATTACCATTGAAACACTAACTCATCAGCTTAGATAGTCTAAAAGGCTTTTTCTTCATTGCCCTTGAAGAGATGACGATATCCTGCTATGTTGCTTCTGAGTCTTAATTTCAAGTCAGTGAAGAAAAACAGAAGACTGATATTCCACACAAAAAAAATAGGTCAATTTCCAAAGTAGGGTAATAATAACAATGCATGTCCATAATGGATTTTCAACCAAAATTCAAAGACAGCATTTGAAAAAGAGCTTTTAAATTTTATCAGTTACTTTGATTTTATACACATACATCTCCTGGTTCTGACTTGGGCAAGAGGACTAGCTACATACACTTGGGTTTTTTTTTACCTTTTTTACTACTACATGTCCTTTAATGAAAATGCAACATTTTGAGAACTCACATTAACAGTCTGCATCATCAGAGAAAATGAATCCTTAATAATTATTCATACACCAAGTAACTGTAAACCCAAATCATTTCAGAAGACCTGAATGTGTCAAGAACTTTGACAATTATGACTGGAGCCAGGAAACTGTAGCACTGCAGAATTTCTTATGAATTTTTCTAGTTACTTTTTATAAATGCTGTCCTAGATGACAGCTTAATGCGTACCACATGCAATATTTATTCTTCTTCAGTGTCAGACTGTCTAGCCATCCAAGGGAATACAAAGAATGTCACTTATTAGGATAAAAGCACAAGGAAGGTAATCAAGGACATATGTAACATCAGCCAATCATGCCCTATTTCAACATCCTATTCCATTCATAACAGTTCAACAATTATTTGCTTACTGATAACTTGCTTTCAGGCTGTTTGTGTTCCCCATAATGGTGGTTCGCATTTATTTTGCTCTTTAGAATTGGACACTTGCTGTGCCATGCATGTTTGTCAAAACTTTGTATCTTCTGTCAGAAATACCTTTAGCATATCAAATCATTTCTGTTTGTCAGAAATCACTAACAGAAAATCCAGTTACCGTCTATGTCAATAGGGTACTAACATAAATAAAAATCACAAAGGGCTACCACACAACCACACACCACTGCAAGCTAAAGCCATATTTCTGTTTAGTACACTTTGAGCATATAGCTGTATCTTCAAGGAAAACCAAACACAGAAATTAGCCTTTGACCATAATGGAAAGTATTTCAGAAATACACTGTCTAAGCATGAAGACATTAACCTTGGGTTTAAGCTTAAAGAGCTAAATTCCTTGCTAGTCCTCCATGTCTCGTTACCATATTTTATTTATTATTTTACCAAATGCCTAGAAAGAATGCTTGCAGACATCATTATCTGCTGACTCCAATCCATCTGATGGATCAAGTTATGAAAATGCATTAATTCACAAAGACAAGTAGAGACAGGCAGATAGAGGGAGCCAAAGACAAACGTTTACCCTCCATAAAGTTATTTTTAAATAATAATAATTATAATTTAAAAAATCCTATGGCAAACTGAACACGCATGCACATGCACGCACACTTCATTCATCTGAATATCCTGGGACACAAAGATTTGATTAAATAAAAACAGGTATGGATTTAATGAGCCTCTGAAATAAAACATAAGCTGGAAGAACCATCACATGTTTTAAATTGACAACATTGTGCATGTTTTCAATGTATTAGGTGCAAGATTTTCTTCTCTCTTTTCAATAAAAGCCATTTGTTTGGATTTAAACACATCTTCACTTCAGAAGTGTAACACTGTGCCACTGCATGAAGACAAGAATGAGACTTTATGGTATACAGTGAATCTGATTAATGTATTTTCATTGTTCAAGTCAGTGAAGTACAAAATCAGCACACACACTTACTCTCTTTCAAATACTTATCTTCTAAACATCTCTTAAGGATTTAAAAACTACTGCCAAAGCCTAGTAAATCCCAAACATTGTTTTATTCAACTTCTCTCCAAATTAACAATAATTAAGGGTCAAGCATTGGTAATGAAGGATAAGAAGATACCCACACCAGACATCCCATTTGGCAGTTCTTCCATTAAGCATACATAACCTAGGGACTTTTCTCTGTAATTTAAATATGAAGAAGCACCTATTCCTGGTTTCAAAATAAGGATACATAGTTCTATGCATTGTGAAACTAGTGACTATTAACATTTGAACATTACTCATTAGTATTAGGCATTAGAAGAAACTCAAGTTGTGAAAATTGAATACTCTGCCAAAATTTTAAGAGCATAATCTAATCCTTCTTGGGCAAAACAAGCAGTTAAATGAAAACATATTTCTGTATACTGAATACGTAAAATTGAGCTGTAAATAACCATAAAAATAAAAGGAAAAAATAACACGTGTCAGATTTACAAAATAATCAATGAAAAAATGTCTATCAATTATGAAGGAAGGAATTTACTTCATAGCAACAGTAAACTTGAAAAAATGGGTGCCCAAGCCATAGCAGTCTATATTTCCAATTACTAAAAAGAATCTTCCTTCTTAAACATTATTTTTCTGTTCATAACAAATGATTTTCCTATTGGTTGATGCTCCCATTTACCCCCCTCCCCCATTCATAAAAAACAGAACAATAATCTATAAAACATTCCCCAAGAGAATGGAGATGCTGCAGGCCATTCATAAACAATTTCAATATAAGAATTGTTCCCATAAATATCTCAAATACAAACTGCAGTGAGATAAAGAATGATAGATGAACTAAAATTAACTTCAACTATGAGAATGTAAAAAGATTAACAGAACTCCACAGCATGTGATAGAAATAAATACTTCAAAACAGGATCTAGACAGACAAATTCAATAAGCAGAATTCTAGAGGTACATACATACATGTACTTGTTTGCAAATCAGATACACCAATACTAACAGATTATGGAAGGAAAGATACTAAATTGGACAATGTTTAAAAGGTACTATTATAATGATACTGACTGCAATGCCCAATCCAAATTTCTGCATACAGATGATTTTGCAAAAGCAATACCAGTAATTCTTTTGTTATTTCATAATAAAACCCAGTATTATTAGAGAATTTTTTTGCTCAAAAAACCCAAACCAAACCATGAAATGAAAGCTCATCTGCCCATTCTTGCAGTTATTATTGCTGAGGTGTCTACCATAGGAATGAACGACTATCTTTCCTCCCAGATACCACATTACAAGCAGCATGGAGGTATCAGATCCCAGGCACAGAGAAGGAGCTACTCATGTTGCTTGCATTGCACGAAGTGAGACCACAGCCACTCACCCCTCTACAGTCATTCACAGCCTTCCTCTCCATCTTCTAAACTCTCAACAGGGCCCACACGAAGATAACTGGTGGTTTTCAACAGCCATGTCAGATATAATAATGACCCAAGCAATGCTGAAAGCTGGGGACACACACCTATAATCCCTACTTTCCTCTTGATTTAAAAAAAGTAAATTACTTGCTCTATGGACTATGCAATAACATCTTGCATGATTCTCCGTCAGCTGATTGTAAAGCAAAAAAGGGCAAAACCCCCCTTTCTAAAAAAAAAATAATATAATAAACCTACTTTTGAGGGTAAGACCTACTCAATAATGCAACAAATTCGGGTTATTCTTTATTGCTCATAAACCAAACTTTGGCATATGCAGATTGGTCTCTGCTTCTCTTTCCCTGTCAAATTTCTCCTGATGCTCAAATATTCAGAAAAAGGTAACTTGATTCAGTCACAGCATTTAGCAGATAGCATTTTAACTGCAATGAGGGAAGCGTAACTGGGCCTCTGTAACTTGCATCACAAAGGAGATACAAAATATTTTTATAAGTCAACAATAAACTGAAAAAGCAGCAGAACTCATCTTCTCAAAGTAGACTGAGATGCTCATTTTCAATCAAAGAATAATCTTTATCCCTGGGAAATCTGAGTAGACTACTTAGACTATTTCACCTTGCTCCCTTTCTCTCATCAACATTATTACATTCAAAAATCACTGCAGAGAGGGTGGCTGTGCCTGTAATATGCACAACACAAAAGAGTACGGAAATAAGTGTTCTACTTCTTCATTAGCAATGATGTTTCTCATCAGGAACTCAAATTACTAAAGAGATTTTGACACAAATATCTACAGGCTTACATGCACAGTCAAACTGCTTCACTCCAAAACAAGCAAGAAAGTACTACTGAACTATTTGTCACTGGAAGTAGGATTTTAAACCTGCATCTAAGGTAATTATACTGTAGAGAGATGACAGCGCTGGTATGGCGGCTAGTACACTGGTCTCTTGCAAAATTCCTGTGGACCTGTTGATGGGGTTGCACTGATGATGCTCAGAACTAACAACTGTAGACTATGGCAGGGGTGTTGGAAGTAGATGATCTTTAAGGTCACTTCCAACCCAAACCATTCTATAAATGAAACACTGTAAATTACAGAACCTGGTCCTTAGTATAAAAGCTGGGTTCTTACGTTGCTTAGCCTTCCTCTTTCTTCTTCTGTTCTGTGACAAAGACAACTGAGAAAAACGTTGTTTCTCCTTCACTTATTCCGCTTCTGTGTTTAAAACTTCACTGACTCAGAGTACTATGAGAGATGCTTATTCTCCTAAATAGAAGTTACTCTGAATCTAAAGACATAAGCTATAAAAAGCAAGGTCAGAAACTCTTAAGCTAAAGATCTCATTTTAGAGTATCAAAAAAAGATATCAAACTACTAAGAATTCCCAAACTCACTGCCAGTAAAGCTAAACAAAACTAGACACTGTCAAAAGCTATGCTCTGACGTACAGTAAATAATAGGGAAGCATTGTAGAGAAGAATTAATTGAAAGAGCTAGAAATCTGCATTCAGGCAAGCAAGCAGCACATTGCTGAGCTAGATAAGTCTGTGAGAGCAGCATTCAGTGAAGGACCACAACTACATACAATATACACTTATATATCGCTTCCAAGCAGATTTGGAAAGCCTTTGAAAAAGAGGACTGACAGAACACGTAGTTTCTTTCCAGACAATTATCAGTATTATATTGGGTAACTTGATTTTAAAGTAGAGAACGTTTCCCAAAAAAGATTTTGTCTATGATTTCACCAGCACTGACATTTTTAGGGAAACAGTAAGGAAAACTGAGGCACAAAACACAAGCTTCCCAAGAGTGGAATCTAAGTAGCAGAAAATTGAAGTAAGCCCTTTACACACCATACTGGGAAGAAAGATGAACATAGTGTCTGCTTTCTCCATATCCACTACGTAGTAACAAAATCTACATTCAGACCTATCTCTGCACCTCCAGTTTCTGTGCAGTTTAAGCATTCTTCTCATTTATGAGGTCTGAAAAGGATGTTGTAGCTCACAGAGTCAGGAACATGTCACATTGCAATGATTCTGCAATAAAGTTTACATCACTGTTTTTGACAATGATCATTTTTCTGTGGAAGTGCCTCTCCTGTTATCTCTACACTGAATGCATCAAAGTTGTGTAACTGATTTGAAATCTAGTGTCACATTATTCTCTCCCCTCGTACTATAAGTCTTAAGGAGCATGTGTTCATAAAGGTGCCAAAATATTTATTGAGAAGTAGCAATTCCAATAAAGGTCAGTAAAAAGCAAAGTTTCTAAAGTGTTCAGACAATATATACAAATAAAGAAACCCCTCGTTACCCTGCACAGGTTTGGGTAACTTTGTAAGTAGTTACATCTTTGCTTGTTGAAAGCTAGCATCCTACTGGCTTAGATTTTGCTGTGAAATCCAAGTGTCTAAATAAAATACCACACAAATTGCTTGATTCTCCAAACTGCCATGGCAGATTAAAATAAAGTATCATTAACAGATAGCAAGTCACAAAACTACACAAGCCAGCTATAAAAGTGGTGGAGCATCTGAACTCAAAGCTGCGGTTGTTCAGTGCTACACTGCACCCACAGAACTGTGTATAAACAGCCCAGAAATGATGGTGATGACAGCCAAAAGAAGAAAATAAAAACACCGAGAAGAGCATCTGGAGAGAGAAGAAGAAAAGGAACAGAAGACGGGAAGCCAAGCTGAGTTGTTCAAAAGGGGGTTTGGTATGACATGCAGCTGGTAAGACAGGGATCATACACACAGCATTGAAGCTGAAAAGTTACTTATAGCTGCTTTCACTCAGCACAGCTTTACTGATATGAAGTGTTATTACATAGCTCTTTTGCATTACTCTGATAGTATAATCAGCTTGATGTACATGGGTGCTCTCGGAGAACATGAGAGGCTTGCTGGGGTATAGCTGGGTTGGGCTGGTGCTTGGTGTTGTGGTATGCTGGGCTGTCATGTATCACTGACAACAGTGCAGAAACTGTTCCTCATTACTTTCATCATCCTGCTTTCTGCAGTCTGCAGGCTTTGATGAGTTGTAAGAATAGCTTGGAGCTATCTTTATCTGCCCAGGACAGGCCTTCCCAAAAACAGGAGGCTCCCTTCTACCACCATCCCCCCTTTTTACCAGTTTCAAGACTCAGTATGTAAATTACTGAGGCTTTATTTCCTGCCTTCGTACCCCACACTTCAGCTATTTTTAAGTGCCATGTTGCAACCAGGTGGACTGAATCTTTCAAAAACCAGGCTCACCATATAGCACTGCTATACATATCTGAAAAATGTTACCCTTGTAATGGGTACCCTTAGGAGCCAAGACTTCACATTTGGCACAAAGCAAATTCAGTATCAGAAATACCTGTGTTCAAGTCCATGCAAATGTGAAATTCATGTCCTCAATAGCAAGACTGCTCAAATTTAACACTGAAGAATTTCAGCAATTTACTCTCTTTCTATAATTCACAGCACCCGTACGCATGTGGAGCACTGGAGTGAAGCTAGGCTTTTCCTAGAAAGGTATTTTTGTCTCTGGGGTGAGGTTAAACACCACAGCTGAAAGCAAGGTCCCATCTTCCCCAAGCTTAGAGACATGTCCTCCACACCTGCTGTTACCCAAACAATATGCATTCACATTCAAACAGATGGGGGACTCCAGAAGGGGAGGCAAAAGAAAGCAACGCAAAGCAGGAAGTCTGGTGAAAGAAATCATCCAGACCAAAGGACTGGACTGGAACTAAGCCAGCAAGAATAGGACAAAATCAGGGATGAGAGAGAGACAATTTGGCAAAGACTCATGGAGAAGATGTCAGCTAGGAAAAAGGTTGAGAAGAAAGTTTGTGATAGACAAAACAACTGAATGAAAATCACAGGAATTGGTTAAAACAGAATACTACATGAAGCCAACTGGCAATGTCAGGCAAAGGTACTGGAAAGAAAAGAGACTATTAGGTTAATAGCTGATAAATTAATTTGCATTCATTAATTTGTATAAGACACAATAACTGTTTATTAAACAGCATGCACTATCCCCTACTACAGTAGGTAAGTTCTCTATGGAAAACATATGCCATCCTCTAGTTAAAACAACTGGAGCTGTAAAGTACTCTCAATCAGGCTTAAGATGCAACAGGAAGCCTGAATTCTGGATCTTGTTAACTTTGATTATCTGACTTTACAACTTGTGAGTGCAAAACTCCATTTATATACAGATAATACATTTTAATATTTATTAAAAACATTTCAGTTGTAAGGCAGGGGCAAGAAATGCAACATATTTTAGAAAAATATAATTTTCCAAATCTGTCAGTGCGGAGGCCAGCATTAAAATCATTAAGCAGCTAAGTCAAGAAAACAATGGTATTACAACTTATAATTATGATTTAAAGAATCCTACATCAAATACATTTACAAAATTTATCTGCCTAAATATCCAATGGCTCTGTGACCCATAGTATTCTTAAATATACACTTAATGTAATTCAGACAATAAATGTAAGGTATCTTGCTACATGACTAATACCTGGTATTTGCAAATAAATGTTTGCTCTAAATGATATAATTCTGTGTGTCTGCTCTCTGTTCCATTAACAGCAGCACCTCTCTTTTTAGAAGAGGGGTGACTTTTACATATTTGGTCCAAATAAGGATTTATTTTTTTGTTTGTTTTAGCAAAATTTGCAAAGTTCATCTATTTCAGACAGCATTTGAAAAAGACTGAAACTTGGACAATGCAAGGAGCTGTGTTTCTCTGGGACTAAGAGATGTTTCACACTTTTACTGCATCACCATATTTCTAGTTATAATTGAGATGGATCTGGCCTGCAGCTGTTCCTTCCCTTATTTCCTGTGATTTTATTTACTATGATTCTTAAATATACTTCTCCATATACTACTTGTTAAGTCATCTTTTGCTTCAAGGTGTATTTCATTCATATTAGCATTTCATTGCTTTTAAAATGTTTTCTTGAAAGGTCTCAAACCAAAATGCAGGTAAAATGGTAAGAAAGAACTTTCAGCCTTTTTTGGTTTTTCTTAAATAGAGATGAAATATTTATTGTGAACCAGTTTAAGAGGAGTCTGTACAAAAATAGTATCTCCAGGACTTCTCTAAAATCAGAAATAAATTAAGGGTAGAAAGGGAGGTTTGGAAGCAGAGGGGCTTTTTGCTGTTGAGTTTCTTTGATGAACTGAAGCCATGAAAAGCTTCTGGATAGAGGATATTCTCTTACCATCCTCTTGCTCTAACAGCACATGGCATCGCCTTTTCCTCAGATAGTAAACACACAACTATTAGATCTATTCTACCACTGGGCATGCACCCACAGAAATACAACCAAGAACACCAAGTCTCCATTTACCATCAGATAATAACTTACTTTTCCCAACTAAAGTGAAAGACTGAGTGAAGCAGATTAATTCATACTCAAGCCTATTGAGTCTTCCTTGTACTTTACCCTTGATATTTCTCTCTTCATGTCAAATTTCACCCCCACCTCCCTTTTTTTTATTTAAATATTTGGAACATCTGAAGCAATATGGAAAAGACAGCTAGAAAAGGATTATTCTGCCTCATACTACAAGATCTAAGGAGCATCAAATGAAATTATGATGTGGCAGATCCAAAACAAGCATAAGGAAATACTTCTCCATATAGCACATAGTTAAACTATGGAAATCACTGCTCCAGGATATTGGGATGGCAAAAGTATACTTGGGTTCAAAAGGTCAATAGCTAAATTCATAGAATAAATATCAGTCAAAAATTATTAACTACAAGTATATGGTATCTAGCATAGTCAGTTCCACAATAGCAGATTGCAAGAAGCTGGACGCATACGCTCTCTTTGCTTAATCTGTTCCTATAATCTTCCCTGGACATCTGTTAGTGGCCTGTCAGAAACATGATACCAGAAAAGACAGACCTTTCATCTGACCTAATTATGCCTCTTCTGTTAGAAAAGGCTATAAAAATTAACAGGGAAAAAGTTACTTATTATAGCATACATGCCACATTTTTAAATACACAGGAGTAAGATACTTCAAAAGGTACCCTGTCCCATCAGCACCCAACTTATTTTAGTTAACAGAATGTCTACCGTAAGATTTTGAGAAACAGCTCCTTGAAAGTAATGTTCATACACATCTGGATAATCAAAAAGCCTGAGTTATACTGGAGATAACAATGTTTAAAAAAACTGCAGTAAGTTTCAGACAACTTAGTAATGATCTTACAGATACTAGAAAAACTTCAGCAGCATAATCAACTCTTTGAATGACAGCCTGCATAGGATGAAAAAATTAACTACTTTAGACTTGAGAAGTTAAAAGATCAATCTATGCAGCTTTGATTCCTGGTGCTCACTGCCAAGAGTAAGTCCAAAATACTGAACCAAATTATGCCAAGTATGGTCCACTACATCTGCTCTTTAATTAGCTCAATATATTTCATAATTGGAATCCATATAATGACCTGCTAAAAGCACCCTCTCTAACAAGACTAAAATGTAAACCTCTAGTTAGGTGAAGGGCTGATAAATCTCACGTCCTGGATTTATCTGACATCCTGTGACTCAGAAAGCAGTTTTAACAGAAAATAAATACACTTATTTAGAATACTTCCATGGTAAAACTCAAATAGATGTATACCATATTAAGGTATTAGATCCATATAAAACCCATTAGGAATTACTAAAAGAAGGACTTAAGTATTCATTTAGAGCACACTAATATGCAGTAAGAATGGTTTCAGTGGATTCCCCCATACAACATCATGATTACTGTCATCTGATCATAACATAAGTGCAACTAACACAGCTGCCATGTCAGCTTCTCTTCAGGGGCTAGTTCTTAATCATAAATCAACCAAATGACTAATTCAACATTGTTAAAACCAGCAAGTAACTGCTTGGAGCCATTCCAGTTTTCACATCTTTCAAAAGGTCAATACACCTACTCAAACACACAATAGTCCTATCTTTCACAGTGTTTTCTTCTTTTCTTGGATTGAAAAATAACATGTTAGCACTTAAATGTAAGTGTGTTTTAACTAACAATTAAAATGTTCATTAATTCTGAAAAGAGTGACCCTGTAAAACAAAGACAATTTTAGTTTTCCTCTCTACATGCAATCAAAAAGCCCCTCCTCTCCTTTGCTGCTTTGAACACTTTTATAGTTAAAGAAGTCTTATGAAAACATTTTACTGCTGAGCATTTCCTGCATTAACCTTACTTTTGTTATAGCAACATTAAGAATTAAGCTCAGAAATAAACTTTTTCAACTTGAATGACTAGTTTAAATGTGGCTTGCATTTCATATATGAACCTCTACCCCTCAAAATAATAACAAAAATCACAAAGTAAGTGGCATCTAACAGTAAAATATATTCTAATCATTTACATCTGCTTGCAATATACAAATGACAAAAGCCTACCGTTAGCATCCTTCATAGAAAACATTTATTCTGCTCTTAAATATAAAAGCTATGTTGCATAAACAGAGGATTTAAAGCTGTGGCAGAGTGGCTGAATGAAAGAAAATGGCAATCTTTCTGGTTCTAGTAGATGCCTTTCCCTATCACACAATGTTTCCCACTCATAAATACATGACAAATACTTCCTCAATCATTTTTTACGAGCAGGGATGCACAGGGGGTAGTCAATGGCTAGCTTGAGGGAAAATAGGAACAGCAGGAGGCAGAAACTGTACTGAAAATGGCTATGTGGTAAATTCTCTTCTGGAACATCACTCAGCTACCCAGGCTTTGATCTTTCAGCTACAATTACACTCATATCCATGAGATCTGGGTATACTTTTTAAAAACTAAATCATTAATTGTAATAGAAACAGTTAAACCATTTCACTATATGACTTCTCAACTCAAACATCTGATATTCTACAAATTAAAAATTGCAATTTAAACAAAGATTTGCTTTCAATTGGGTTTAACTATGTCATCATTACAACTAGTCTCACAAAAAACATGGGGTGACTGGCGACAGCTAAATCACAGACTGGCGTCTCCTAAGTAGTCTGTCTACCATTAGGGTCTGGGAAATGGTATTTACTGTACAATTAGAGCCAGTGAACTCTACCTGTAATCATCCAAATACAGGTGTGAGGATCCTTTTTTTTTGGACAGGGAAACCGACTCATCCATTTTCACATAAACTTCCTTGTCTGTAGTCGTTGCGTTACAGCAAACCTTAGGAAACCTCAAGGTTTGTACTTGGAAAAAAATACCACCTGACAATAACAGAGCAAACACTTCTGTCCTGATTTTAAAGACTTTTCTTGGGTAGAACAACATCAATGTTTAAATCATCCTACTCAAAAAATATTCAAAGACGGAGCAAATTCATTTAAAATGATACAATCTGGATAAATATGAAAAGCTTATTTTATTACACTGATGATCAAGTTTATTCCAAAGTCTGTGTTTTAGGCTGAGAGGGTTTGCTATTAAATAGGTTAAATTTTGTTCTTTAATACTAACACAAAATGTCTTGGAGTATCAAAAGGACAGTTTTAGTTGCAGTAATTTCACAGAATTTATTCTAATGATTTATTGGAGTTAACCATCTGACATTAATTATTGTTTTGGCTTCCAGTCTATGAATGTTTATTTTTCAGTTTAAAGCCTTCTCACTCTTTGATATCATATGGAAATGAGAATTTTTAATGGAAAATTGAAACCATGTGCATCTAAGTACTTAATGAAGTACAGGGAGAAACAGAGGGTGTACTTTAGGAGAATTCAGATATTCCGCTTTAGATACTTTTGATTTGTTTGGATGAGTTACATGCATATATCTGTTCACAAACATACATTTATACATTTTCGAAGTATCTCACAAGTACAGTGCTTAAAGATCTGAATACTGAGAAAAGGTACGTTGTTTGCTTGTTGGGGTTTTTTTTGCCTTTTTTTTTTTTTAACTAAATGCATGGCTTTAGATTCTTCTTCATCATACACTGTGTTCCCTCCTCCACAGATCAAATACTTATCCCATCTAGAGTTTCCAGTGACAAGCTAAATGCTGTACTTCTCAACAGTGGATTCCCACCATATGTCTACCAGGTTGGGACTGGATCTTCATCCAGTTCACTGAATGTCTGATAGGTTGATTTTGTAACCATCATGTACTTAAGTCATAATATTGATGTCAGAAGTACTTGACTAAAACCTGTGCTGTTCATGGCATTAAAGCCCATCAAAACAGGCCTGTAAACCATAAGTAAAGTGCAAGCGGTGGCAAGGAAGCCAGGCGCCCAACTGCAAACAGAAGAGTACTGTTAAAATGTGAGAAAGATCTCTCTGCAGCTTGCATAGCTTTAGTACTTTGGCATTCAATTCATTCCTTTGGAATGAAAGAGATGCTGTTCAGACAATCAGCATTACATAACACGGTAAAACCATGTTTATTTAAACCAGTACTTCTAAATCAAATCTATTTTCTTCACAGTTAACGGATGCATGCAAAAACGTAAGGAAGGAAAGCATATTCTTTTCTATTCTACACTTCCATCCGGGGTTTCGCAATATGTATTGCACTCAAGCACCATGTCAGCGGGAGCATAACAAGTAACAAAAGTGCAACATTAGTTTTTATTCCCATTTTAATTAATATCCTTGGTGATTTTAATCGCAAGGAATCACTTACCATTGAAAAAATGTGAAATAGAAACATAAATTTAGATATATAACCTGAACACACTCACCACTTGTTTTTCTTCCTTATGTAGTCTTTTTCAGAGAGGTTAACCAAGTAGATCATAGGTTTTGATGTAAAAAACAAATGTTTGTTCAAAACATCAATCTAGAAGTGAAAACATAGGAGGAGAATTTTAAGAACAAGTTATACCAACTTGAATTAATTTTATGACCATTTTCCTTACAGCATGGCTGAAAAGGCAACAGAGTTAAAGCATAGTCTATAGACCACTGACAAACACAGAATCAGCTGATACATTTAACATTCATCACACTATGAATATGAAATTAAAAAGAAAAAGAAACAAAACAACTTTTTAAAAGACAGTAACAGGTAGCAAAATTAGTCAATGCATGGGATAATGTTTATAGCCTACCTCTTTGTCATTCCAATCATGATAGAAGCGGACAGCTTTCTTTTCATCTATTACCCATGTCTTGATTTTGCACATTACATCCTATGCAAGATCAAGAAAAAAACAAAGTCAAAAACTCAGCTGGATATCAGACCATTCTCTTCCATATACAAGGCATGTATATATTAAGAATAAAAACATACACACAAGTTTAAAATTAGGATATGCCTTTTAAAAACAATTTTTTTCTCTTCCAGGAAAATAGAAAATGCTGCTTTATGCCTCTAAAGAGCAATATTGACTATTAAAGTGACAGAAATCCTATAATTTGGAAGTTAAATGTACAACGCTCAAGGATCATCTCTTGCCACCACAAAAATTAGCAGAGCTCATAAAACCTATGTAAAAAATCAGTATATTTTAGATTGCTTTTCAAACTCAGTAAGACGCGACATTTCAGCATCCAGCGGGAGAGACCACATACAATATAAACATGCCATTAAGAAAAAGGTGGGGAAAAGCACTGCAAATATCTTTCTTTTTTTTTTAAATTGTGAGCAAAAGAAATTGAGCCTATTATTGATGATCCACCCTTCAAGAAATTAATTCAAATGGCCAAAGCCCTTTTTATTCCACATTAATTTTTCGCCAACACCTTCTCCCTCCCCCCCAAAATGAAACCTGCCAAAGCCTCCATTACACAATGGCAAGAGCCTTGCACTGGTGACCTCCAACCAGCTGCATTCACTTTCAGAACATCTCTCTCGGCAGGAAATCTAAAGGCCTTTTAGTTAGCAAGCTAGTGTGCATTCAGAAGGAGTAACTGCAGGAAGAGCCCAATGTGCTTTGTTTCTCTGGCCTTTCTTCACAGAAAGATTAATCATCTGTGAAATGGAAACGGCAAACAGCAAGTGACACAAACTGAACCCTTCAAGCCTTTCCTCATCAGTTTTGTGGTCGTGAATCCGAAAGCTGCGTGTGGCACGGTTCTCCTTACAGGCAGGTGTTAATAAAAGGCTCTTGGGTCTGAAAGGTCAAACTCGGCTCTTCTAGGACTAGTACATTTTAGAGTTGCCTATTTTTTGTTGTAGATAATTTATGATCATGCTTTAAATAATGCATTTGTTAGGTTTTAATTGATGCAACTGAGAATTAAGATCCTTAAAATACAAGGAAACATTCCCCAAGCCACCGACAGCACAATATTTTTTGCACTTAACGCTGTGTGGTTGAAGTGCATTTATAAACAACCACAAATAACATCAGTATTTACTACAATCTTTTCTAGTCTTGCAGTTGCTTTAGTGAAGAAAAAAAAAAGAAAAGTTAAAAAAAAAAAAAAAAAAAAAAAATCGGGGACC